>BGNK01001982.1:103292-116928 GCA_003297005.1 Symbiodinium sp. clade A Y106
AAACAAGAGCTCAGGGTAGTTGTGTAGTTTCACCTTTGCGAGGGTTCATAGCTGGCTTTTCTTTGTTCTGCTTTTGGGCCCGTGGTGGTGAAGCTGTATCTTTCCAACTTCGATTGGTTATCAGCCGTATTGTCTCTGCGATTATCTGTCTTTTGAGCGCGTTTCTATTGTTGCCACCATTCAGCGTCCAGACGACATCCCGGAGTGGCTTTGGAGCAGCGTCCCTTGGAAACGAGGTGGTAGAAGAGGAGGGAGCCAACGTGTTACCTTCCTCCGTGATATCATTGCGGGTCGCCAGCCTTGGCCGGATAACGTACCTCGTACTGATCCTTCTTTGCAGACTTTGAGCGCAGAGGAAGATTCAGGCACAGGTGAACGTGCGGAGGCTGAGGATATTGATCAGCCTGAGGGCGAACCGTCTTCGTCATCGCGTCCAGGAGTTATTCTTGTTGACCTAGACGAATCAGAATCATCAAGGTCGAGGTCTCCTGTTCCGCGACCGTCGTCTTCATCAGGTATAGCAAGGCCACCGGTTCCGCCTCAAGCACTTAGGCCGACTTTTGCCTTTCTGCCGGAGCTGGTCCGTGTTTTTGGATATTCTGGACATTGGGTGGAGGAGAATCGTATCTTGAGGCCGACACTTTCGGAAGCAGGGACGCTCTTCATCGACTTCCACCAGTGTCTTGATAGATCCGTGACACGACCCAGGCCGATCCAGGGCCGCGAGCTTCCTCCTGAGTCTGTGCAGTTTTTGCGCGAGTGCCGTCGGATATTTGAAGGAATCAAGATTTATCTGATATCCCACTTGAACGCCGACGCTACATTGCAAAGCTTGCTACGCTCTCTTAACTCCACGCAGGGCTCCGAGGAATTGCTGGACAAGGTCTTTATTACTCCAGACAAAGTTGGGCACAGAGGAAAAATTGCTACGATCAGATCGCTAGTTCCTTTGGCCTCGGCTTTTTTGGTGGACGATCATTGCCCTACCATTGTTGAGGCGAACTCGGCAGGGTGTCCAAGTTGCTACATCTACGTGCCAGGCCGTCACGATTGGCCTCCGGAAGGGGTTCCTTGGCGGAGGTTCCTGCACGAAGCGCTCGAGGAGATCGAGTGTGAGAAAAACGATCCTACCTTA
The DNA here is from genome assembly GCA_003297005.1 of Symbiodinium sp. clade A Y106. Classification (NCBI taxonomy): domain Eukaryota; class Dinophyceae; order Suessiales; family Symbiodiniaceae; genus Symbiodinium; species Symbiodinium sp. clade A. The sequence goes on from BGNK01001982.1 coordinate 104,428, forward strand.
AGAAGGGAGGTAAGGAAGGAGTAAGATGGCAGACTTTGAAGCGAGGTCCAGGTCCTCCCGGGGTAGCCCTGAGGGTCCTTCTGAAAGTAGCTCTTCGGGGATTCGGGCCTTGAATGCTGTGGCTCACGGGGTGCCGACGGATCAACCATCCACGGCTTTGGTGTTGGCTTCTCAAGGGAGTGTTGCGGACTCGCACCCCCCAAGGGATCATGGTCAACCATCTTCGCCCCAGCACCTTAGTAGCTTTCTGGGATCACCCGAAACGGATATGCAAACTGAGACATCCCTAGGCGCATCTCCGATTCCTCATACACGCCAGGTTTATGCGCATCAGCATCACACTACGCAGTCTAGAGACCAAGCTTTGCATTTGCATCAAACCAACACCCTTAACCAGGACGTTCGGATTCAACAGAACGTCATGCAGGTTGCGGTTGATCCTGAGGTCCAAGCACAAGCCTTTGCAGTAGTTCAACAAGCCGCTAATGAAGTCAACATAGCTAGAAGGCAGACCGTAGAAGTTGCAGCCCGAGCAGCCCAAGAGCTCGAAGCTCAAAACCACCAAACCCGAGAAGCACTCACCCAAGCAGAAAGGCAGGTGATGCAAGCCAGGTTTGTTGCCGAACATGAGGTTGTTCAAGCAAGGCAAGCAACGATGGTGGCCCAAGCAGCCCAACAAAGGAGCGAACAAATGCTTACCATAGCTAAAACTGACTTCGATAGGATGCAAGGGCAGATGAACAGCCTCGAGGATGTGATTCAGCAACAAAGGGTGATCATTCAGCAGCTGCAAAGCCAAAGAGCAGAGACCAAACAACCAAGTAATGGCACGGAACATCCGGTGATGCAGCAATGCACCCGGGATAATGCATCGAGCAGTGCGATGCCTTCGGGCACCAACGAAAACGGTCCCATTTTGGAGCCCAAACGTGGGGTCTGTCCTGAGGTAGTTGGGGGTGGTGATTTCGGCGTTGAGTTTTCACCCGTTATCTGTTCCTTGGATACACCACGGCCTCGCATTGACCCGTCGGTTCAGCACCAGCTCGACCTGCTTTCAACTCAGATTGCCTCGTTGGCTTCAGCAGTCTCAGCCTTGACTCCAGGAGGAGGTGGATGCGGCAACGCACCCTCCTCGCGGGGAGCGGCGGCGACGCCCCCTCGTTCAGCACAAGGCTCAAGAGAGGTTTGTCTGGGTTAGAAAGGGTTGTTCCTTCTTTGCCGTCTTCTCCAGGGTCGTCCTCTAGTTCGAGCTCTGGTGAGTCGAAGAAAGGTAAGAAAGGAAAAGGTCCCGAAAAGGGATCGTCATCATCGAGTTCATCTTCTAGCGTAGGATCGGTTGAGGCCATATACAAGCGGGAAAAGAAGCTGATGAGAGTAAAGGATTATAGTTCCTTCAAGGTGTCGCATTTCCCGAAAGGTGCAGCAGAAGCTAGGGGTTTTAAGAACCATTTGTTTAGCAGCATTGCGAGGCTGGCAAAGGGTGATGAGGCCCCAATCCTGGAATGGATGTCCAACTGCACCAAGGCTGAAGGTCCTGAGGCTTTTGAGGATTCAGGTGACTACCCGCTCCTTGATCGTATTCTGGGTCACCGCATGCTGGAACTTGCAAAGGGCACGAAGTTCTCCCTAGATTTCCAAACACTCCAAGAAAGTGCTCAGAAGAAGGGAAAGCAGCCCAAGGGAAGGCATTTAGTTTGGGTGATTTTGCAGAAGTTCCGGTTGGAAAAGGATCGGGGCACATCGCTCACGCAGCATCACCTTCTGTCGTTGACGATTTCTGGGAGTGACGCTAAAGGTCTTGATGAGTTTCGCCAGAAATTCAACTACATACTCGAGGCATTGGAGGTCGATGAACGCCCTACGGATGTTGGGATCCGCAGTCTCATGTATGAGCAGTTGAAGAATCACCCAAAGATGTCATTACACATTGATCGGTACCGTAATTCCAGCGCAAACTCCAACAAAAGAACATGGAGGTGGTTGTACCAGAAAATGTGTGAAGTGATAGAGATTTCGCAACTGGACGAAAACACCATGGCCATCGACAAAGCGCTTTCAAGTAATGCTAGAGTCAATGCCGCCCCAAATCCCGCCAGGAAGCAAGAGGACGCACAGAACGAGAAGGAAAAGAAGGACAAGGAGAAACAAAAGGAGAAAGAGAAAAGCAAAGAAAAACAACAACGCGAGAAGAAAGAAAAAGATAAACGCAAGCAAGAGGAGAAGAAGCAGAAGGAAGCGCGAGCAAATGCAGAGGCGGAAACGCCCGCATCACCAGCGCCACCTAAAGGAAAAGGAAAAGGGAAATCCCCAAGAACACCCAAAACAAAAGAGGAAAAGGGACAGCTACCGTGCATGTATTACGCATACAACTGCTGCAAAGCAGGCGACAAGTGCGAATACTTGCATGATAAGAATCGACTGTATGATGGCCCACGACCACGAGGAGTCAAAACCACATCAGCCGGTGTAGCATCCGTGATGGCAGGTGCAGCCGTTTCCATTGGCTCCTTGCCCACGTCGTCCGCCCAGACACTTCCACCTTCTGATTGTGATGCGTCGAACGCACCAGTCATCAAGGTAGATGATGGGATGTGTGAGCTAGGCCGTGCGGCATCCGTTGCCCCGGCTTGCAGGGGTAATTCTACCAAACGAACCAACCTTAAAGGGCGTCGCAAGTCTACCGCTTTCCATGATGCGCGGACGTTCATTCGCAAAGGTGTTTCGTTCAGCAGACTCTTCACAACAATGATGGCTGCAACTTCATGCTTCTCTCCTTTGTCGAATCCACCGGCTTGTGCTGGACTTTTGGGCGACTTGGTGCCGAAAGCTTCGGACATGGAGTACTTGATTGATTCAGGTGCCGGCCGGAACCTCATCTCAAAGTCAAGTTTGCCAGAAGAGGCTCACGACTTGTTTGAGAAAGCACCGGAAAAGTTGAAGTTTTCAACAGGTGGAGGGGTTAGGTCAGGATCCGATGCGATTAGGATACAAGGGTCAATCACGGGAAACAACGTTTTTTATGCCCTCAAGGACTGCCCACCGGCGCTAAGTTTGGGGATTCAGGTAAACGAGCACAAAAGAGCTTGGGTTTGGTTCCCAGATCGATTGCCATTCTTTATCAAACCTGAGTGCCTTCAGGACGTTACGTTCCACTGCCCCGAAAGTGCAAGGATCTACGCGGATAAGGTTGTGCAAAACGTTCCAATCCTGAAGGAATCAATAACATGCTCGGGCTTGCCCGCTTCCGCAACAGCAGAAAGCAAAGGGACTTTCGCGGGACCGTTTGAGCCCGCCAGTTCCTCAAGTGATCCTGCACCGGTAGCGTTACGAAGAATCGCTAAAGGGAGAGGCGGTGCACGCCCCCCGGAAGCAAGCCCAGACGATGGAGGATCTTCGAGAGGAGCTCCCGTTGCCCATTTTGGAGACGGTGATGAGCTTGAAGGGTGCGTTGCGCCCGAAAAGATCCCAGACGACGAACCGTTGGACGAAGAAGATGCGGAGGCTTATCCGTGGACTCCTTCCTTAAGGGAAAATTGCAGGCCATAGCTAAGTCCCCGGAGCATCAAATCACACACTTTCCGAAGAACAGGTACTGTGACATATGCAGGAGGGCCAAGATGACTTCCAGATCCCACCGCTATCATCATGGAGAGGCCGACCCTGAAGAGACTCCTCCTTTGCATTTCGGACACAAGCTTCGCGCGGACCACATCATTATAAATGATGAGCTTTCGAAGGGTTCCGAAGGTGAACAGGCATGTCTGATTTGCTTTGATGAGTTTAGTGGTTGCTTTGGTGCTTATCCACAGACGCGCCGTACGACCCAGTCGAATGTTGCCTGTTTGAGGCACTTCGGCGGGACACGAGCGCATGGCAAAGCCCTCTGTCAAGTGAAGTCAGACAGTGCCCCTGAACTGACAGATGCGGTAAAGGAGTTGAATTGGTTGCCTGAGCCGGGTATTCCAAATGACGCCTTTCACAACGCTAAGCTCGAAAGGGGCATTAGAAGCATAAAAGAGGGGACGCGATCAGTTCATTTGAGAGCTGGTTTTCCCCATGCTTTGTGGCCTCGCTCTGTAGAATACCTTTGCACGGCTAAAGCTTTCACCACTAAGGCTCCTGTTCACCCGAACGAAACGGAAGAGTCCGAAGCCTTCAAAGAAGGGAAGACTTGCTATGAAGTGGCTAACAAGGGGGATACCTTTAGAGGGCTTAAAGTTCCTCTAGGCGCCTTGGTGTACTACAAGCCTGCAAAGCACAAGGATCTTCCTCCTTTTGATCCCAGAACGCTCCCCGGCATTTTCTGCGGTTGGCGCATCGACCATGGCTTCCGTTTCAGGGGCATACACCTCGTGCTTGATTATGAAAGCCTCCGAACAAATCAGAAAGGTTGTGGGAGACCAATCCAAGTTCACGAAAAAGAGTTAGTTGTCCCTGGTTCCTTCGTCTTTCCGCTCTACGAAGCCAATGCTTTGAAGCTCACGTCTTTAAGCCCAAAGCCCTCGCTGCCAAAGATCGAACCTGGTGAGAGCCTTCCATTCGAAAAAGGGGCTCCAGACCCTGAAGTAAGAAAGCGTAGAACATACGTAACTTTAGAAAGGGCGATCAGATTTGGCAAGACGATGGGTTGTAGAGGATGCGATCGCATAGCAGAAGGCGTGAAGCACTCGGATGCATGTCACGACCGTTTCGCCAAGCTTCTGGAAGACGAACGAAAGGCCAAGCTCTTAGAGGAAGAAAGAAAGGCCAAAGAAAAGAGGGATGCAACACCGCCTGCAGCAGAAGGAGATGCGATTCCTGCCGCACCCTCTGTTCAAACAGCCCAGAAACATCTGCCGACGAATCAGGTCCGAGAAGCCTTAGGCTCCGGATCCAATCAAGATGAGCATGATTATTGGTCTTTCGATGAACAGAAAGGGGCGTGGAAAAGAGTTCACGTTCGGCCTCGGAAACGACTGTTTACGCCAATGACTAAAAACTATCCTTTTGACATGTGCACGGTTTCAGAAGGCCGTGAGACGCAGTGGAAATGTAGGGGGAAAGTTTCTGTCTACGAAGACAATTGGCAACAGGGCAGTCCGAACCGTAGAATCTCCTCAAAAAGCTGGACTGGTGTGACCTGGTTTTTCCCCAAACAACCGCTGAGACCCGAAGAAGCAAAGCTCAGAGCAGCCATATCAAACGCCGCAGACCAGCAGAAGCGCGTGAAGCCTCCACCAAAAGGTATCGATGCTGTCGCTTCGATCGTTCACTGCATGTCGTCCGTAACCGAGGACCCTGAAGCTATGAAGGCCCTTGCTCAAAAGGTGGGCGACGCCGCGCCAAAGGCACCACCAAGAAAGAGCCTTCCGAAGGGAACTGGTTCGGAAACGATGTTCGAATTCTGCTGTGACCCAAAATCCATGTTAGGTCAAGTGAACGAGAGTTTTGGCATCAATCACTTCAGAGTGACGGCAAAGAGTTCAAACATGGCAGACCCCGTTCAAGGAGAATCATTGCGCGAACTTGTTGCTCAGTTCCCAGGTTGCGACCTTTGGGGCAGTGTTCCTGACTCCCCTTGGAATTGTTTGCAGCACCCTAGCCAAAACCTTGACAAGCCCGGTTCCAAAAAGAAACTGAAGGGCCAGAGGCGCTTAAGCATCAGAATGTTGAAAAACTTCATCAAAGTTGCAGAGCAAGTCCTAAGTCAAGGGGGTACGGTTAGTTTCGAGTGGCCTAAGAACTGTAGTGGTTGGAAATTACCATTGCTATTGGAATTCATAGCCCGTCATGGTCTGTATGAAGCGATTACAGATGGCTGCGCTTTCGGCATTGAAAATCACCTTGGAGACCCTTTGAAGAAGTCTTGGAGAGTAGTTACGTCTTCTTTCAAGCTTGCGCAAAACTTGTCTGCAAAGCGCGGCTGCCACCAGTCAGGTTTCAAGCATGCTGAGATCTCGGGTAAGATAGCTTCTAGCTCTGCCCTCCATAAAGAAAGCATGGCCAGATGCATAGCACAAAGCTTGTATAGTCACATTCTGGATTCCCATGTTCCTTGCATGCCTACTGTACCCGCAGCTGCTGCAGAGCATGTTCCCAACGAGCTCTCTTCAGAACAACAAAAGATTTTAGCAGGAGTTCATATGCTTATCGATAGGAAGGATTGGCATAAACATCCAGGCGCTCAGGAAGCAATTGACAAAGAAGCCTCCGGGCTCTTGTCAAACGACACCTGGTCGTACGACGAGGTTGTTTCGCGTGAGGAGCTGATGAGGAGCAAGACTCCANAAACATCCAGGCGCTCAGGAAGCAATTGACAAAGAAGCCTCCGGGCTCTTGTCAAACGACACCTGGTCGTACGACGAGGTTGTTTCGCGTGAGGAGCTGATGAGGAGCAAGACTCCACTCAACATTGGCCGCGTAATGACAATCTTATCCATCAAGCATTGGGAAACCCCAGAGCTCCGCAAATTAAAAGCTAGAATCGTGTTTAGAGGTGATGATATAAGAGACGAAAACAATAACCTGGCCGTGCTTCAGGAATTGAAGGTGAATCCGTCAGGCCTAACGGGCATAAACTTCAACCTTGCGTACGGCGCCCTAAAGGGACACAAAACCACACAATCTGACGTGGTAAGAGCATACACGCAGTCGTATCTGCAAACAAAAGTTCCCACTTGGGTTGAGCTCCCACCAGAGCTCACCCCGCCGGAATTCAAGGGGGTGAAACGACCATGCGTTCGCTTGCTGAAGTCCCTGTACGGGCATCCAGAATCCGGATACCATTGGGACTACAGGTTTAAACAAATCATGCATCTGTTAGGAGGCAAACACGTGGACAATCAGCAATCCACGTATTGGTTTGAAGAGCTAGGTCTGCTTCTCAGCCTGTACGTGGATGATATCCTGCTTAGCGGTCCTGCTCAGAATCATGCTCGGTTTTGGGACCTGCTGCAAAAGCACCTGGAGATTGAAGAACCATCTCCAGTGGACAGAGTCTTGGGAAGGAAGCACTTGCTCTCCCATGATGCTGATTCTACCACCCTCCAACATGACATGAGTGATTTTTGCCAGAATTGCTGCGAACTCTACGAGCAGTTGTGCGGGAAGAAGTTGAAAGCAGCGGCTACGCCGTTCGACTCAAACATCCAGGCTTCAGACTTCGAAGAAAGAGGGTTCCTGGCCGAATCTGCCAGTAGAATCTTAATGAAGGTTTTGTGGTGTGCCCGGTTGTCGAGGCCAGATTTGATGAAACCTATCTCGGACTTGACGCGTAAAGTAGCCTGTTGGAGCTTGGCAGATGACAAAAGACTGTACAAGCTAATGTGCTATCTGCACGCAACTCCGAAGTTAAGTCTCACATGCAAAATCGCTGACAACATGGAGGATCTAAGATTGGGTTTGTATACCGATGCCGATCATTCATCAGAGATAGAGCATGCCAAAAGCACATCGGGTTCGCTTCTTGTCCTGGAGGGCCCTAACTCATGGTGGCCCCTTTCTTGGGCAAGCAAGAAGCAGACATCGACGTCACGGAGCACAACAGAGGCCGAAATAATCTCGCTTGCCTCCGGCTTTTTTGGCGAAGCATTGCCTATGCAGGAACTGGCAGAACTTGTGTTCAAACGCGAAGTTGACCTTCACTGTTACCAGGATAATTCTGCTGTGATTCAGATCGTGCAGAGCGGATACAGCGCAAAACTGAGACACGTAAGCAAAACTCACAGGATAAATCTTTCCTCACTGTATGAAGCTTTCGAAGATCCGCACACTCAGCTTGGATACATAGCCACTGACAAACAATGTGCTGACGTATTCACAAAGGCTCTTCAGCCGGTCAAATTTCCCGCAGCGCTAGAACTCTTGAAGATGAAAGCGCTTTGAAGCACTACTGTCTCTGCGACTGTTTCACAAAAGGAAGCTGCAAGGCACACCCCGTGTCTGAAGGGGGAGAAGAAGAATACCGCACAAAAGATGCCTTAGCACCCTGTTCTCAGGTTCCGCCCTCCCGTGCAGCGGCGACGCTCCGGGAAGAAGGGCGAAGGGACAGGGGCGGGGTCTGTTTGTGGGNAGAAGAAGAATACCGCACAAAAGATGCCTTAGCACCCTGTTCTCAGGTTCCGCCCTCCCGTGCAGCGGCGACGCTCCGGGAAGAAGGGCGAAGGGACAGGGGCGGGGTCTGTTTGTGGGAAGGTTCTTCTAGGAAACAGCCACAGCTTGCTTATGCAGTCTTCTGTATTGTTTGGGAATCTCATGCAAAGCATTGTTCCCTCTAGGCTTTTAGCAAAGAGTAATAAGAATGACTTGCCAAACAATGTTTGGCTCAAGATTGCCCGCGTAGCTTAAAACAAGAGCTCAGGGTAGTTGTGTAGTTTCACCTTTGCGAGGGTTCATAGCTGGCTTTTCTTTGTTCTGCTTTTGGGCCCGTGGTGGTGAAGCTGTATCTTTCCAACTTCGATTGGTTNAAACAAGAGCTCAGGGTAGTTGTGTAGTTTCACCTTTGCGAGGGTTCATAGCTGGCTTTTCTTTGTTCTGCTTTTGGGCCCGTGGTGGTGAAGCTGTATCTTTCCAACTTCGATTGGTTCTTGCTGTAGTAAGAGCCGAGAGTAAGCACGACACCCGCTTCGACAAAAGTGCTGTAGGCACCCCCGTTGTTGCAAATCCTCCATCCTAGAGATTTCGATAACGCTCTGACTCTTCTGGCCGTGAGTGGGTTTAGCTAGGCCCCATAAGCCCTACACCTGAAACTCCGCAGGTTTTAGGGCCTCAAGGGTTCAAGGCTGGCCGGTTTAGGGTTTAGGGCCAGCTTGAGGTCCCAGTCCCAAACCTCCAGGACCCCCTCCCCGGCCCGCCTTTAGCAGCGCCACATCGCGAATGGTGCGCTCGGGGGATTTTACCATGGCAGCGCCGCCATACTTGATCACCACCTGCCGGCACAAACCCCACCTGGACCTCAAAAGTATGTAGAAAAATTGCCTTGTATAGGTGTCGAGCCGTTATTTTACCTAGTTTGTTGGGGTGTAGTTAAATAAACCCTAGACTCATTCCCTAAACCCTGATCCCTGAATTTTGGTTAAACAAACCGGGTACATACTCTAAACTTAGAGCCTCAAGCCTGCACCCTACACCCCATGCAATGCACCTTAAACCGGTTTCAGATTTTGAGGCTACAAGAACCCCAAGACCCTGAACCCAAAACCACTCCAAAACCCAAACAGCCCCAACCTTACCCTCCAAGGCCACTCATATGCCTACCGAAAGCCTAAACCCTAAACCCTTAAACCCTTAATCCGAAAAAACCCTAAAACCCCTAAATCCAAAAACCCCTACACCCTACACCCCTGAACCCTAAGCCCAAGATCTCCAAACCCCTGAAGCCTACACCCCTACACCCAAAACCCCTAAACCCCTACGTATATAGTGTAGACTCTATGGTCTAGTCTGAATTTTACTTATACTTCCTTTCTGGGCTTAACCAACTTTGAATGTAGGATCCTGCGGGTTTGTTGCGACTTTGGTGTACGGTGTGGCTGTTTGTACAGTAGAAGCCAGAAAGTTGGAACATCATTATCCTCATGCCCTTAAGGTAAAGTATAAGGGATCCTAGCACTAATCCTCCTAAAGCTATGTTCCAAATTTCTGGCTTCTACTATAAGGGGTCCAGGGTTTCTCAGTTCGCGTTGTTTAGATTTGGGATGTAAGGCTTGACCTACGGTCCTAAAACCACTACAATACGAACCCTCGAACCCCGCAAACATGCTGATCAAGCCTTATATCCTTTAGAGCCCCAAAGGAGGAAACCTGTGTCAAAAACCCTGAGGGTTTAGGTCGGTAGGTTGGTTAGTTGCTTGGTTAGCATTGAGGCTATAGGGTCCAGGGTTCTGGGTTCAAGAGTTCAGGCTTTTGGGTCTACCGTCAGATGCCTAGGATGCTGAACCTCGTCTTAAACCTCAATTCAAGCAGGTGAAGTCAGCGAGTCTCGGCGGGCTAAGGGCTTCGTAATGAACAACCCTAAACCCTAAACCCTAAACCCCTAAACCGCTAAAGACCAGAACCCTGAACCCCTTAAGTACATCACGTTTCTAGAGAGAAGGCCTTTGGGCCAGGGGTTTGCAAGCGGGTGTTCGAAAGGTTTCGAGGTGTTGGTGTGTCCCACCACACCCTTGACTCGGGCCCCCGTCATGCGATGGGCTTCTGATAGAAAAAGTAGGCGGTTCAGAGTTGAAGTGATGTCCTGCTGCTTCCCAAACTTCAGGGTTTAGGCGATTTGCTATCTAAACCTTGCGTGGCAAAACTCTTGCTGCTGCATCACGAAGTGTGTTGGGCGATGGTAACGAGAGAGTCAAAGGAACGGGCTCAATCGATATGGCTGAAGTTTTGGTTTTAGGGTGAGGAAAAATCCCGAAACACCCTGGCCCAAGACTCTAAACCTCCAAACTCTACACCCCCAGACCCCGAACTAAAGCCTACAATGCTGAAACCCCTAAACCCCAAACATTGAATCCCAAGCCCGACAACCCGAAACCCGAAATCCTACACTCCAGGTCCTAAGCCGTAAGAACGACCATATGACAAACCCCCATAGAGACCCACTGCAAACCCATGGAACCAGCAAACCTTAAAGGAACGAAGAACCTCTGGCATTACCCGGCACCAAGGACTCCACCACCGAGCCAGTCAGCTTCGCAAGGGCAGGCAAGGATTCCGCCAAAGCCTTTAGGTTGCTAGTAGGACTTTTAGGGTTTAGGGTTTAGGGCTTTTTCTTTGCTGATGTGCCTTTTCCGTTCGCAGAGGTCTGGAAAGCGGTTTAGGGTTAAACCGCCCTGTTTTAGGGGTTGGTTTGTATCAGGCCTTTGTACGGTCTTGTCGGGATTCTGCAAGGGTTTTCTGGGTCTCTTAACATTAAGGGTTCTCATAAAGTGGCCCCTGGGTTGTAGGTTGTACACTAAGGACCGTTTTGTTCTGCTGTAGGATTTAGGATTGGGTTGGGGAACTGGATCTTGGGGTGGTGAGGGTTTAGGGCCAGTTTAGGGTTTTGGGCTTTTCGGGCCAAGCGGCTCTGGGGCTCTGGGGCCACGGTCCGGTGGGGCTTAGAAGAGCACTAATTAAGTCACTAATTGGATGAGGAAGGTGAGGAAGTCGGTTCTCAGCAAGGCTCAGTATCAGAAAGTTTTCCTAAACAACTCTGATACGCAGTCAGTCTCCAAACCTCTTCCGTGGTAACCATGCAGGCCCTTGAAAAACGCACCCCAAACCCCTTAACACAACTCCGAAAACCCTAAGAGCCCTTAACCCTAAACCCTTGACCCCAAACCGATCAGACCCAAACACAACAAAAAAGCGGGCAAGCCAAAGGCTGTTCGTGGCCTGCGCACGTGTCTGGAGGTCCAGAGGGGGCGCCTCCTCCTCCTCCTCATCCTCCTCGGCCTGCTAACGACCATAACGTGGGGGCCTCAATGTTAGAATAAAGTTTCGGGCTGCTTTGTGGTATAGTTCTAAGAAGCAACCCTAAGGAATCTTGTTGGTAATTACTGAGGCTTCTATATTAGGGTTAATTGGAGCTTCCGGTTTTGGGTTGTAAGGGCCTGTAGGGTCTAGGGCTTGAGGTTTACCAGGGGCTTAAGGTTAAAAAGGGCTTACGGGATTAGGGTCTCTGGATATCAATCTCTAAACTAGGCTCGAAACTCCAAGCCCTAAGCCGTAAAATCTTAAAACCGGCTTTGAACTACCAAAACCCACCTTTCCGTCGGATCCCTCCAAATTCTATATTGCATCTAACAAAAACCTGCAAAAAAACAGGTTATGGTAGTAATGTAAAGGAAGCTCTAGAACCCTCAACCCTAAAACTGAAACGCTATTTTAGCAACCGCGCACTTGAGCCAAAAGATAACGTCGTCGTGAAACATCTGTACATGAGACCCATACCCAAACTATACCCCAAATCCAGTCACGCCTCCCGAGTAGGGATCACGCTTTGCTTTTCCCTGCGAGTCTTTGGGGTGTTGTCTTTCACGCCNGAAACATCTGTACATGAGACCCATACCCAAACTATACCCCAAATCCAGTCACGCCTCCCGAGTAGGGATCACGCTTTGCTTTTCCCTGCGAGTCTTTGGGGTGTTGTCTTTCACGCCTTTCCCAAGGCCAGCTCATGCTTCCCAGACCTGACGCAGTAGCCCATTCGACCAAGTAGTTTCGCTGCAGTTTGGCCGTCCAACGGCTTTGTCATGAGGTCCGCCAGCATGTCTNTCTCTTGCACCCAGAGGTAGCAGGTGTCAATGTGCTTGACCTTTCCTAGCCCTCGCCGCGAGCCGATGGATATGCCTGCACTGGCATCCATAGCTATGTTGACAGATAGCTTGACGCCCTAGTCTGCCATCACAAAGCGGTCGATGCAGTCGAGATCAAGCCATAGTACTCTGCTTCCCCTGTGGACAGGGCAATCACGGCTTGCCCCTTGGCTGCTGCTTTCACCGTTGCTTCTCCGAGCTGGATCACGGTTCCAGTCGTGCTTTTCCTAGT
>BGNK01001983.1:0-44893 GCA_003297005.1 Symbiodinium sp. clade A Y106
TCGACCCTGCCCCTGTCCTAAGAGCCACCGGCCAGGGACTTTTCGCGACGAACGCTGCCATCGCCAACAGCAGCATCCATTCCGTGGCCACCACGTGGAGGTAGTCCCCAAAGCCACTGACGTAAACACTGGCCAGAACAACAGCAACCCATCCACTAGCAGCAGTTTCCATAACAGAGTAGGAAGCAACATCAGCACCAGGAGAAACCTGGCAACAGCAGCAGTGCGAGTACTAACGCAACGAACGACCAAGTTAACACAGAACAGGACCTACAAGCCTTTGACCAGGCAATCGCATCCACTCAGTCAGCAGTCACAACAACAGCAGCAAAACGACATGAATGTGACAATCGCAGCAACAGCCCACAGAGCAACTCCAACGCCAACAAGTCGTAACGTAGACTTGAAGCTGCAAAAGTCTTGCGACTGTCTCTGTGCATGTGTTGTGGGAGAAGGGTGGGGGTTAGGAAACCTTTTGGTGGTTGTGGAGTTCATAATACCCTCAATCCGAAGCCCTGCACAACAAGAGAAATCCCTGAACCCAAACTACGCCAAGAGTTTACCAGCAGCCCAGCACGCACTGAAACAAGGGCTCAGCACCGAATCAGTCAAGTCAAGCATCGCATTCCCCATTGTCGCGCCAAGAAGTCCAACGACATTGGCAACGTCACGGACCTGGTCATGACGCAACTAGTATCAGCATTAAGAGTCTTATCGCACCGGAACCCCCCCCCTTTGGATGCTGAGGGAAAACGGGAAAACAATCCGACAAGTGATTGCTTTTTGCGGCCTTCCCGACGAGAGTGTCTGGGACGCTTTGGGAATGAGCAGTTCCCTAAGCCCTGAGCCTTAAAATCGAAACTACACCCAATCAAGTGGATTGCTCTGAAGTCCTTCTCGCTCCGAAGTCCTCCAGTTTGAGGGCTTTAGTAAGGCTTGAGGCTTTCAAGCTAAAGCCGTTTCCAGCGCCTGAGGGTTTCGAGGCCTCAGTGTTGTGGGGCTTCAAGTCTTTCGGGCTTTAGAGCTTAAGGGTCTTCGGATCCTGATCACCAAAACCTAAGCTAACTCCCTAAACCCTACACCCTACTGTTGATGGACAAAATCCTGCATTACCCATTATAAGGAATATACCATAATTCCCATAGTTTAGGGTCCTTAGGGTCATGCAGGATTTTGTCCATCAACCCGTATGTCTTAATCCGTCAGAGTTGCCTTCACCGCAATGACCATGTCGGCGAAAAGGCAAAGGAGGGTCAGAAGGTAGCGCACCATTCTTCGGGTGTTCGGCTCCTTGGCCGGAAAACATGGGCATCCATCCATCCGCACATACATATTGGTTACTTTAAACACTAACATACATACATGTACATGTACATGTATACGTGTGTAGATAGATAGATATACAGATAGACGGATATAAAAATGACGCTGGCGCTGGAAGCGTTGAGCCTTTCTGGTGTAGGGTTGAGCGTGTCAGGGTTTGGGATGGAGGTTTGAGGGTTTAGAGTTGAGGGTTTAGAGTTGAGTGTTTAGGAGTTCGCGAATTCCAAAAGGCTTGTAGACTTCAATTCGGATGCCAAGGATAAGTCCTGCTTGTATCCTGGGCGCACTAGGGAAAAGGTGCTTCACAGATTGAAGCCCTAAACGGCCCCAACGCTTAGAACCTTCTTGTGTGACCGTAGTTAGACCCTAAATCATCTAACAAATCGTCATATAACAGATCGAGATAGAACTGGGAATTGCCAGGGCATTGACTGCCCAGATTCCCCATAAAGACAGTATTGACATGTGCGAGAAAAAATCACTTGAGCACTACAGAGAGAATGCAGCAACAAGTACTACCAGACATAAACACGCAACTTTAGTAGGAACGACAGCAGTACACACGAAACCAAGAGTATTCATGACAACAATAGGACCAGTAGTATCACAGCAGCAGCAGTAGTTGTACTGGTCGTCGTCGTGGTAGTGGTACTGGTAGTGGTAGTGGTGGCAGTAGTACTGCCACTACCACCTTAACTTCCGCCACAACTGCCACCACTCGTCCTTCTTCTACTACTACTACCCTACTACCACTACTACCACCACCACCACCACGACTACTACTACTACTACTACCACACTACTACTACGACTACTACTACTACTACTACTACTACTACTGCTACTACCACTACTACTACCACTACTACCACTACTACTACTACTACTGCTACTGCTACTACTACTACTACTACTACTACCACTACTATACTACTCACAATGAAACTCTTTCATGTCTGCAGCCCGGTTGGCCGGCTTGTCTGCCACACCGTTGGAGGGCCGCGGCTGGAGGGGGCTCTTCTGCAAGTCTGCAGGGCCTCCGTCTTCATCTTTTTGTGCAAGTTTCTTTCTTTTTTAAAGTGTAATGGATTCTCCCCCAACACGTTCCCTTCTAGGGCCTAGGGTTCACGGCTTGGAACTTTAAGTTACGGCTTAGGGATGCGGGTTTATGGGCCCAGGTTGTGGGACCAGGGTCTGATTCCCTAAATTATCCGATGTCCCTTTTAGGGGCAGGAGGACCCAGACGAAAGAGACTACAGGAGGGTCTTACGGGGCTTGCAAGGAAAGGTGCAAAAAGGGGCTGCGCCTGCTCGGATGAGGCTTCAGGTGAGGGTCTATGGTCCTTCTTGCTTTGCAGCGCAAACGGCTCTCCTTCTGTGGCAGCTAGGGTCAGGGCTTAGTGTTTGGGGTGTATGTTTCGGGTTTAACGAGCCGTCATTGGGTTGTGTAGATCCCCGCTCAAAATTTACCTGTCTGACTCTGAACCTAAGGAATAGTAGTACTAGCTTGTATATTCTGATAGTGGCCCAGGGGAGGTGCTTTATCTTATCAATCACGCCTCTGCACGATGTAAGCCCACGTCTTTCTGCCCTCACCTCCGGGTAAACCTTAAAGCCCACGCGGCAATCCACAACCCGAAACCACAAGTCTCGACTGTTTGCGCTCCGAAAAGCTGATGCCGTAGTCATGATCCCGGATGCTCTCCACCTGGACCTGCTGCAGGAGTTTACTGGGAGGTTCATGAGTATTTATAAGTCGTGTTATAAGGTTATGAGTATAGTTACCTTACTTTTAGCCCCACTAAAAGCTCTCCACGAACCTCCAAGGCATCAGACGTCTTCGGTGCGGGGCTGTCGGGTTTGAAAGCATTCCTAATACCCTACCTGGACCCCAATCAACCTACATTTTTAGGGTTCCCTATTATGAATTCTTTATGTAAGTCCTTAAAAAGGTAGGTTCTTTGGGGTTAAGGTAAACCCTAAACCCGATAGACGTCCGCAGTTTGAATGGCCCCTGCCTCAAACCGAAATTCCTCTAAGCCATAATATGTTGGTTTACTTGAATCGTGCTGCATAATGTCCGGGTGATGTGTCCACAGCTCGGTGTTACTAAGTCCTAAGCCCCGAACCCTGGTAGTCCCCAGGCCTCAGACCTAACTACGAACGCCTAAGCGCTACTAAGCTTTCATTATCTGGCCGTTTAAGTAACCAGGGAGAAAAAAGTATAAACTTATATTTCATAAGGGTTCCTTTAAGAAAAAAAGTATTAAAGTATGGTACTCCAAAGCCCAGTTATGGTACTTGGACAAGCCTCGGAGGAAGCTACAGAGATTCGGAAAGCCAGCGTTTAGAGGAACCCTATCCTACTGATTCAAGCCCTCAGCGCATTCCCTGGTATTCGGAGCACCTCCAAGAGGCAAAGGCCCGCGCGGACCTCAGAAAGTCCATGCGCCTAAACCCCAAAGCCTCAACCTTAAACAGTGGCTCGTCGTATTCTGGCCAAGAAAAAACCCCAAGCCCTTAACCCTAAAGGTCTTCTAGGGGTGTAACATAGGGGTCTCAAAGCCTAAGCCAGAGTTGTGGGGCGTGTCTACACTACGATGCGTTTAGGGAACCCTCAGGAAGAAAATAATACCAGGCAGTTGGACCCCAAAACCCTAAATCCTAAACCCCCCAAGATTGAATTTGAGACGGTCGAGGTGCCTGAAGGTTCCTGCAGATTCTGTTTGAGGCTGTGCGGTTCCTGTGAGATTCGGTCGGGGTCGTTTAAGCTGAATACATAACCGGTTTAGGCTAGGGTTTAGGGTTCCTGCATGCCTGGGATTGGGTTCCTAAGTCTTAATTTCAATAGTTCTGGGATTGATAGACTTGCAAGACTGACAACGAAAACCGGGTCAGCAACCACCCCTGCCTGATCAAGACGAACTTCTAAAGCTTTGCACGTTGTAGCCATGAAACCCTAACTAACCTTGATTCAGGGACTGTCGGTAGACCTCACGAGCTTTGCTCCCTCTTGTTCTTCAAACTCCTTGCTTTCCAAGTGCCGTGGGGTTGGTGTTCGTTGCCACGGCTACCAAGACAGTCAATGCCATGAGGCATCCTGAGCGGGAGTCGTTTCGGAGTTTCGGCTGCCCAAACCCCAAGTTACGGAAGATACCTTTGATGATAGAGGGACCCGTAACTCAATGTGATTTGGCTAACCTTCGTCCGACACCTTGCACCGCGGGACTCTTCTAAAGAGTCCTTATGAACTTCCCCAGAATAAACTCCCGAACGTCACTCACCCAAACTCAAAAGGAGCCTCATAAACACCCCTAAACCCTAAACCTTAAAGCCCTAAACCCTAGACCCAAGCAGTCACCCAACCCGGCGAGCTTCGACCGACTAGGGCGAATCGGTTTTCGGGCGAGTAGGCCTGCGGCCGCGTCTGCTTTTTGAGGTCTTTGTTTGGGGCTTAGGCTTTGGGCTTCAGGGCTTAGGGCTTCTGCTTTTGGGGGTTTACATTTTGGGGCGTAGGCTTTGGGTTTTGGGAGCTGTCGGGGGCTTTTGGGGTTTTGGATTTTGGGTGTGGGTTAGAATCTAGGAGCCTGGTACTCTAATCCAACATCGTGAGAAGCCCATCCGCTCTATCGAGTGTTCCGAGAGGCGCACTATAAAGATATAATGCCAATACGTGCTAAAATGGGAGTTTCCGAAAATAGGGGACCCTAATATAGTACCCTAAATAGTAGGATCCTTATTATAAGGACCCCAAAAAAGGTACCCCTAATTTTCGGAAACTCCCAAATATCTGAAAGAGCTTTGGGCATTCTGGGAAAGCGCCGTTGCAGACTCTACATAGGGTTTTGGGGTGTTAGGGAGGAGGAATCCGGGGTTTACGGTTAAGGGTTGGAGGGATACCTGCGGATCCCATAATGTAGGAACCTGATTAAGAAACCTTGGGCCTTTATTAGGGTTCCTTATATGAACCCTACTATTTTGGAGGTTATAGGCCCA
Source organism: Symbiodinium sp. clade A Y106 (assembly GCA_003297005.1). Lineage (NCBI taxonomy): Eukaryota > Dinophyceae > Suessiales > Symbiodiniaceae > Symbiodinium > Symbiodinium sp. clade A. The sequence continues at coordinate 5,319 of BGNK01001983.1, forward strand.
GGGTTTCTTAATCAGCTTCCTACATCAGCCCAATATAGGGGCCTTAATCATCAGAATACGGTTTTGGGTCATACAATACTATAATGAACAGCAGGCCTCCCAAGTAGTATTGGTATAGTATGCAGGGTTTGGGGCCACAGACATGGTCTAAGCGCTAAATGCTGCACCGTCAACCCCTAGTTGAAGGCCACAAATCCTTGAGCTTAGACACCCTCAGGTGCTAACCCCTACAGTACAAGCCAGAAAGCTGGAACATCAATATTCTCATGGCCTTAAAGGTAAAGCATAGGGGATCCCAGCACTAATCATCCTAAATCCATGTTCCAACTTTCTGGGGTTCACAATAAAACCTTAAAGCCTAAATACATGAAACCTCAAGCTGCGGTCCCGAGGGCTGAGGCTGAACCCTGCGCCTACATCCTAACGCCCCGAAACTGGGCGCAGAAATATCAACGAAACATGGCACCTGCAATGTTGAGCTGACTCCCCTTAGGTAAGGAGTATACCTTAACCCATGCAAAGCGACCGCTCTCACAAAGGATCCCCCATCATTGGGGATATATTGCCGAACTAGCGGTTTGTGGAGTGTCAGATCCCACGTTTCAGGGGAGGGCTTACCCCACATGGCTCGTCCGCATGTTGCATCGGCCGACCTCGAGCAAATTCTGCGGCGTGGCGTCGCCGAATGTCAGGAAACCTTCCAACGTGATTCCGTCCAGGGTCCAGACCGTTGCTTGGCTCCGGGTTCGGGGTTGGAGGGTTTGGGCTTGAACACTTCGTGCAAGCCTTTTCCCCGGAAATGTGAACCTTTATTGCGAAAATCCTATGTACCACGGCACGCGCCGCAAACCCTGAACCAGGAGTGCCCCGCCGGAGAAAAAAACTAGCAGAAACATGCATTTGCGTTGGGTGCCCCCCATACAGTAACAGTCTATAATAGGGCTACTATTAAGGTCCTAATATATCTATGTTATGAATATTGCTAACGCTCTATCGTCTCCACCAGACACCAAAACATGCCTTCGCATCCTGAACTTCAACCCTAACAAGCCCCGGACCAAACCACGGCACCCATATCAAGCCCATATGAAAGCTTTGGTAGACCCCTAAAACAACCTTATCAAATCATGGTAAACCTCTTGTCATGCCCTTCTAATAAACACTGAAAGAGCCCGCCCCAACCCTCTACCCCAAACCCCGAACCCGAAATCCTAACCCAGCCCTGAACCCCGAAACAAAAAACTAGACTTGCAACCTTGGACCCTCACACAGCACATGTTCCCAGCTTCCAGATCCCAAAGCCTGTCAAGACCCAAACATTGAACCTCATTCTGAAACCCTACAATCCCCGAGCCCTACACCCTAAATTGCAAATCTTGTAACTGACCATACACGTCGAAACCGTGAGCTCAACGCAAACCCTAAACCAATTCAAACCAACATCCATAAAGACGCTCAGACATATTTGCAGAACCACCAAAACACCCTGTAATGTAGGGGCCTTAATAATTAGAATAGGGTTTTGGGCACCATTTTACTAAAATTATAATAAGGAACCACCGAAATAGTAGTGATATTGATTTAAGCCCCTGTATTAAACCCCATAATACCCCTTATAGTAACCCTTTTAGGACCCTTTTTGAATTTTAAGAACTCCTTACAAGTACATAAAAGGCCCTGTAGCTCTCGACCCTTCTCCTTGCGGCAGGGCGGCCTGCCACCTCGGAAGCGCACTCGGGATCAAAAGGTTTGATAAGCGAGATTCAGGAAATGAAGGGTGCCTTCTTCAGCGTTCCTATAGTGTGTATCCCAAGCTTTCTGGGGAGCATGTTAAGGTCCGCTGGTTTTTGAGAGACGTTAAGTCTATGCTGACTGGAAAATCTGAAGAGCTTAAAGTGGGGGGCGGGGGGGGCGTTAAGGCAGAGGCTTGGTTGCGGCAGGGATCCTTTTTTCCGTTTGCGTGGCCGAAGCGCTCTTTAGGCAGCCAACATCGTGCCCGGCCGACGTATCGTCGTTGAAGAGTCAAATCAAATAACGAAGCGACATTCCATTCCCAGGAGACGTAACGAGACAAGTTTGAAAGTGTATGTCTCTCTGTCTCTCTCGTTCTCTCTTTGTCTCTCTGTTTCTCTCTCGTTCTCTGTTCTCTCTCTCTCTCTCTCGTTCCGCTCTCGTTCGCTCTCTCGTTATCTATCTCTCTCTCTCTCTTTCTCTTTCTCTCTCCATCGCTATCTCCATCTCTATCACCACTTCTATCTATCTATCTATTTATATGTATCTCTTTCTATATAGATGTCTATACGCATACGCACACAACACACAGAGTGTGGATATGGATATATGCTCATAGATGTAGGTATCTCGAATCTGTCTATACTCTGTAGTTCTATTAATATCTCGCCAGCTATGGAACCCCATGTATTTCGGGGTTCTTGGGGTAAGGCGGTACTGCCAACCTCCAGAGAACGGGCTGGGAACTGCACTGAAATCAGGAGGTAGATGATCAACTGGAAGTAGGCCACACCTTGGCGACTGTTCCGAGAATGGTCTCAGCTTGCCTGGGGTAAGTCCCCTTAAGCCAGCAAAGGGTGTCAAATGCTAAACCCGAAGACCCTAAACCCGGGAAGGTGCACAAGGAAGGAATATACGTTGGGAACCTGGATCTGGTGTAATTAATAAGGGCTTTCTGGGTTCTCTGCTTAGGCCCGAAACCCGTAATAATACTAGTATCTCGAAGTGAAGTTAATTCCTTGGGAATCCCCAGTTGCTGAATAGCGTTACTTAGAGGTTCATGGGTAGCTATACATGGGGTTACAAGTAAGGTAACTATACTTATAACCCTGATTAGGGGGACTTATAACCCGCAGGATGCTTGAGCGAAGCGCACCATGGTTCAGAGTTTATTTTTCATGCAGGGGCCTCACTGACTAGAATAGGGCTCGTGCAAAGGGTTCCTTCAGGGATCCTACAACAAGGATTACAGAACGAGGGTTTATGTAAGGGTTTTAGTACAGGGGCCTTGCTGATTAGAATACGGCTCTGGGGTGTAGTATACTTAAGTTACATGGGGACGACAAGGGAATACCATCTTTTAATTTCATCGGACTCCTATACTGTGTGCAGTGACCCCTGTAAACAAGAATGCCTAAACCCGAAGCCCGAGAACCCTAAAAACCTTGCCCGATCCACAACCTGGCGGGCCAGGATCGGTGCGGAACTAGTCGTGCAAGAAGATACACTCTAGCACAGCACCAGCAACGTAATTGATGCTATTGCCAAGGTACTTGGAGGATCTTTGCCATCATACGGACAACCCGGCACTGTGCGCTCCCATCGTTCCAGCATTTCGCGGGCACGGCGCACGACTCCGGCCATTTCCTATTCGTGCAGCTCTAGGTCTGTGAGATGCCTCTACTCTGGTCATAAATCATAAGTCTTCACGCTTGGTCGTTAATCGCCGCGATGCACTCCGTTCCTACGAGGCGGCACTGCGCTGCAAGAGTAGCTGGGCCAGACATGTCGGTCAACATGTCTGCTGGGTTGACTTGCCTGAACCATCTTCGTCAGCTCCGCTGTCGTCGTTTCGGCGGTCGGGAATCGGCGGCTGCGCTCGATCTCGGGCATTTTGTAGTACAACTTGGGGACGATCACATAGGGCAGCTGCGGCGGCGCATGATAGACGCGCCACGCATGAGCTTGTCTGTAATCTTCGAAGATGACGTTTAGCTCCTGAGTGAACGGTTGTTTCTGGCACCCCCGGTTGCAGTGGCCCGCGACGGTAGCTGTTTGCAGTTTGGCTACCTGTAGATCCAAGAGAAGTAGCCGGTGAAGTTTGGGCATTGTCCCGGACAGCGAACGCCCGTCCTTTAACTTTGTCTTGGCCTGTCAGTCTGGATGTGCTCGCATGCTTTCATGCGCCGTGCACGGCTACGACAGGACTGAACTCTAGCCAAAGGCCTCTTCGGCTAGCTTCTGCCGCTTGCGGTGATCTCGCTGATTCTTGCCCGGGTTTTTGCGCTTCTCCGGCACGGGCGCGGCAGCTTCCATGCTCAAACTATCCTCGATGGTCTGTGTCCGGCGATCCGCGGCGTGTGCCATGTTCGATCATCATGCAGGCAAGCTCTGCTTTGCAGCACAGAGCCACGTTTGAGCAGTGGTGAAGCAACAGACGACGGTTGCACAGCTACGACAAATGTGCAAAGCTCCGCATGAAGGCAGTCAAAACTGACCGCGTCGTTACGACAACAAGTGTTTAAGGGAGGCACGTCCTCGGCGCTTCAAAGAAATTGGACAATGGCCCGTGCTATGTCACTGCTCACCTGGCCCGGGAACCGAACATTCTGCAGCCGATGTGATGCTTGCAATTATCGAGCCTTGGATGTCGGACCCAGCTGCACCCACACTCGGTCGACAGGGATGTCGGAGGCGGGGACAAGATCCACTAAGATCAGCCGATACTTCCAGCTGTCGCAGGCCTGGCACAAAGATCACCAACATGCTTCGAGAGCTGAAGCTTTCCTCTCGGAACTCGGCGATGGCCGCGTCCAGGGGACGTCTTTCCCTGCATCAGATGCGCGTTCCACGGTTTAGGAATTTAGGGCTTAGTTTTCAGGGTTGAGGAATTTCGCGTTCAGGGTTAGGAGTTCGCAAGGTTTTTCGAAGTTCTGCGAGTTCAGTTACGCCTATGTCACTTAGAAGTCGTCCGACAGTGCCCCAAGCCTTAAAACCCGCGATCTCCAAACCAAAAACGCTTACAGCCGCATATCCTAAAGTCCTGAAACCCATAACGTGGATTTGCTGCGTGAAGCTGTTGCATCGGCGAACCCTTATGATTTTACACCATTTTCTTGGTTGGGGGTGGGTGCCTCGAGGAAGAAAAGCTAGGAACACGTAGGACAGGATATTCGGCTTCCGGGGTCATAAAGACCATAACTACTAGGTTCCCCAGTAGCCCCTTAATAATAAGGGTACCCTTTTTCCTACTATTCGGTTTTAAAAAGGGAACCCAAAAAGAAAAAGGGTAAAAGGGTACTACTGGGGAACCTAGACTAGCAGCCTTTCCCGGCCAACCCCCAACCCTCAGCTCCAAGACTTTGCCGCATTGCCCACAAAATGCAACTCCAGCGGCGCAAGCAAATCTTTTCGATCCGCCTGTCCTCGCAGTGAGAACAGGTCCCCGAGTTTGGGGATTACTTGAAGGCTCATGGGTAGTCGTAAGTCGGGCTACTAGTCGACTAATATGGGTTGCAACTCAAAATATTACAGATACCCTACGTATAACCCACCTATAGTAGAAGCCCAAAGGTTAGGAAACCCAAATGCCTTAATCCTTAAGAGTGATGTATAGGGAATCCCAGCACTAGTTGGCCTTAATTCGGTTTCCAACTTTATGGGGTTTATTGTATTCATAACTACGCATGAAACTCCAAAAGAGTCTGGAAAGCCGTGGGGCCGAGGTTTTGGGGCTTCAGAACTGAGTTTTACGTCTTGGGCTGTTTCGGGCCTAGGGAACCGAGGTTCTAAAGATTCCTTCAAGTCTGCGCGCCGATGTAGGTCTGTGCCTGGTGTCCTCTTGCCTCGCTGGTCTTAAACTGGACTTTGAAGTAAGCGGGAGACAAACGTATAAACTTGTAGTTCATAATGGCTCTTTTAAGAAACAGTTCCCCCCCAACAGTACTCACGTATAGTACGCCAGAACCTAGCAATGCATCGAACAAACCAAAGCATACAAGCGCTCACAGGTTTCTATATAGGTTTTGGTATGGGTTCCAAGATTGGGCGGCCCATGACTACGAATATAAGGGCCTGAATAATTGGAATAGGGTTCTGTGGTCAATTCTGCTCTATTGTATAACAAGGAACCTCCAAAATAGTACGACTGGTAGTTAAGTATTTAAGCCCCGATATTAACTCGAGCCCTAATTCGTGGGTATCAAGAGGGACTCTCTCGCGCTCTAGGGGTGCTTTGATTCCGCTTTAATGGGCTTTGAGCGTTGCAATGTTATCCTGTACTTTGTGCAAGGACTAAGGAACCAAGAGGAGCAGCTTTTGTAGTCATTTAAGATTCTATGTCGGCAAAGCAAATGTTGCGGCGCATGCCCCTTTGACATGCAGCTGCAGGTCCTGTGGGTTGTTGAGCTCCTTTGCTGCAGGCACGACGTTCCTCACCACGATCTAGGGAGTTTAGAAGGCAATGAAATATGCGCCTTAAGAAAAGGGTTACGGTGAGGGTCTAAAGCATTCTTGCAGCCAGGAGTTTAGGGGCTTTAACCAACAAGAATAGGGTGTTGATGTATGTTGTACTAAGATTTTTTACGGCAGCCCTAAGGAATCAGGAATACCGTTGGTACTTGTTCAGGCCTCTACCTCAGGCTGTCGGATGGACTGGCTGGGGCTTCAATGGTGCTGGATTTGGGAGCTTTAAAAAACCCGAAGGGTTCCTCACAGTCGAACTGCCATTACTTAAGCATTTCAGTACAGTCTAGTAGCTGGGCTGATTGTGCTTGGACCTCCACCTCACGCTTTAGCCATCTTGGTTTGGAGGTTGAGGAAGGCTAAGGCTTTGGCTGTTGACTCAATCTCCGAGAAATCAGGAACCTCCTTGACTCTGCTTGCACTCCAACCAATCATGAATATGATCGAAATGATTAGGATTATGATTGCTATTGTTGTTCAAGCCTTCCGCGACCCATCTGGTGACTCGGGCTTTAAGCTTTGTGGTTCGTGTTTGGGTGTTTGGTGTCTGAGCTGCGCGTAGCATCCCCGCAGGCGCAAACCCTGAACCCCACCAGCACCCTTCTGTAATTGAGTCTTGTCCCTAAACCACTAACCCAATCAACCCAGAATCCTTAAACCGCCTAGCCTAACCACCCTGAATCCTTTCAAGGCATCCCCAAAATCCTAAGTCCTAAAATCCCCTTATTCGTCCTTTCGTAGTCCTCTTAGTAACCCTTGTTGCAGCCCTCATAGTAATCCTTACAATAGTCCTGGTAGTAACCCGTCTACTTGGAGGTTCATGGGTAGTTACAAGTCGGGTTCTAAGTAAGGTAGCTATACTTATAACCCTTCTTAGGGAACTTATAACCCTACTCATAACTACCCATGAACCTCCAAGTAACCCTTCACCATCCCTACTATGGTTTTGGTGCCCTAATAATTCCATAATAGGCGTATATCTGGACCCTCTTGGGTAGTAACCCTTCTTGACTTCTGGTAGTCCTTTGTAAGTCTCAGGGCTTCAGAGCTGTGCACATTGGGTCTGGCTGGGCTTCGGCTGAAGGCTAGCCAGCCACGGACGTGATGTTATGTAGAACAATTAAGGTTCAGGGTTTGGCAGGGAAGATAAGGCTGGGGGGGGGGTGCATAATAATGCGATCGTGATAAACGCGAACCCTAAGGCCCTAAGGAATAGTATTACCAAGTACTTGTATTCAGGCTTCTGTATCATGCCTCAGAGACTGCAGGGTCGTCCACGGAAACCTTGCGTCGCTCCTCTTGGCGTCATGCTTCTGTCAGTGTTCAAGCCTTGCAGACTAAATGAGAGTTTCCGAAAATAGGGGACACTGATATAGCACCCTAAATAGTAGGATCCTTATTATAAGGACCCCCAACAAGGTACCCCCTATTTTCGGAAACTCCCAAATTTTGAAACCCCAGCCCTCCGAAGCTCTGCTCAACGAAGGAGATACTTGGAGGTTCATGGGTAGTTATAAGGGTTCCTTTAAGGGTCCCGTTAAAGGGATCTATAGGGGTTCTATAAGAGTGTAGGGTTTAGGGCCTACTTGGAGGTTCATGAGTAGTTATAAGTGGGGCTATATGGGGACTTATAATCCCACTTATAATACCCATGAGCCTCCAAGTAGGCAAAGACTACATGTCCTGGAGGTCCCAAAGGAAAACTTATGAAGTCCTATCGAACCGTTTGGTAAACGCTAGAAACCGCAGCGAAGGCTCAGATGGCAGCAGTAGGCGAAGACAGATATGCTGAAGGCTCGGCTGACGTCGGCGAAGTCGCTAAAGCTGGCTTCCAGGCTAGGGCCGTGGATTTGCAATCGACCTCGAGTGGGGGTTTAGTGGCTGTTGGTCAAGGGTTAATTGTTGATGGCTGCAAGCTGAGGGTGATATGCTCTACTTTAGCATAGTCGTCACCACGGCTACCGCCTGTCCACCTGCTTCCTCTCACCTACCGTCAAGGCGGTAGTTTTCCCACTACAAACAGTGGTAAGCACCCAACACCAGGGTATCCCAAATTAAAGACCCCCCCTACATACTAGGACACTCCCTGTGTTACGTCGTCATGTCCGTCCAGGTTCATTCTCAAATCTGTGGTCGTACCTGGAGGTTCATGGGTAGCTATAAGTCCAAGTGGGGTTATAAGTAAGGTAGCTATGATTATAGCCCATATTCGGGGACTTATAACACGACTTGTAAATGCCCATGAACCTCCAATTAGGCTTGAGAGACATTCAGGGACACTGAGCCAAAATATGGAGGCAGTTCAATAGAGTCGCAGCCCCCGTCCAAGCCTTTTGCATCCTGCTCAACGCAGACATGACCCTAATTGCCATAGTTTCAAAGCCTTGGCAATAACTATACTAGGGCTCTTGGGATAGTAAGTCTGTAGTACACTTATATGATATAGATCATGAAATGCTTAACTCCAAACCTTCAAAATCTAATGCCCCCCCAGTCACGAAGATGCTGCCACCAATCCCAGCCATCGAAGTGGAAGGAGAACACACACCTCACCGATGCGGTCAGACTGGTTTGGGGCTTTGTAAAGGCCCTCGTCTGTCAACTTTAGGGTTTAAGGCTTAGGTTTTAGGGTTTAGGTCTGGGTTTTAGATGGTTTAAGTGTTAGACAGCAACCAAATCGAAGCCGTCCCTAGTCCTGGACGGTCATTGGGTTGAGGTAACTCCATTTTCCAGCAAACGCGATCCCGCGCAAATACAAGTGGCTGGTGGAACTGTCATCGTACTTGCATGTTATGGTAAGCAACGAGACAGATGCGTGTGACCACCCAACCGACAGCATGAATGTCTCTGCTATTGCGCATAGCATCACAATATGACCGTTCTACTTGGTAGTGCCATTGTCACCACCTGTTCTTTCGTATGCGTCCGGTTGTTGGCTCCAATACCATCAAGGCCACGATCCTGACTAAGATGGTGATGGGCCCTAAAACCCCTAAACCGGCTTCATGATGACGATGATGTTGACTTGTCAGAAGGTCGGACGTGGGACGCAACACGGCCTGGACAGGCTAGTCCCCCCAAGATCCTAAGCCATCCCGTGCTCTACCCATAGGCTCCATAGTAGTTCCTTTTTGGGAATACCTTATAGAATTCTAAATATGAACCCCCAAAAGGAACTACTATGGAGCCTATGGGTAAGCCCTAAAACCCTAGACCCCAATCCCGTTGCTGAGGCAGTTTCGTAACCAAGACCAAGATCTCCGTGTACCCGATGGCGACGAGCATGATCCTTGCACAGGGTCTTAGAGCTAGGAACTTGACAGTATACGCAGAAAGTTGTGGGGTTTTGGGGCGTCGTTGACCGCGGCCCCTTCGCCGGCTTGAAATCTTAAGCAAGCCAAGTTGCGGAGAGAGGGCTTTGAAAGCAGACAGGTCCTCGGGCTTGCGGGCAATCTAGGGTTTAGGGTTCGGGGCGTCGTCGCAGTCTCTGATTTCGCAAGCAAGTTAGAATCTCCAGACGATTTTTTGGCGTAGTGCAAGGGGTACATAAGGGTCTGTAGGCCCCAGGCACACCAAAACCATGAACCCGACGCCTTAGAATGCAAAGCCTCGCCCCCAAAGGTAGACCAATCCTGATTTGGGCTCTCTATAGCAACTCCAGTCCCTTTAGGCTTTCTATGGTCATCGGCATAGGAGCTGTAGAACTTCGAAAGTGNGAGAAACTTTTTGCGATCAGATTACTAATCAGTCGAAATTATCTAGTGCTTTCGTGCGAATTTGGGGGTATGGGGGGGTTAGGGTTTAGGGTTTAGGGAGCCAGCACATGCCAAGGTTCTCGGAACAGGCTCACGGGGAACACGAGAAGAAACATGGCAACCTCAGTGACCAAAGCCCAGCATACCCCGGCCCTTGAAGAGCCAACCACTATATCAGTCAAGATGGTGCGCGACTCGGTCGACTGGGGTCCCTTATAATGACCCTGCTCTTCGGGGTTCTATAATATTTTAGTCACCGGAAATTTCTGAACTTCCCTTATAGTAGAGTTTGTCTTGTCTGTTGGACCTGCCTGCCTGGATTCGGCCAAATCTTCTCTAGGCACTTCATAAATATGCAGGAAACGTAATTAACCCTCCTCTTCGATTGCCAGGCATCCAGAAATTTCAAACTCGTTTGTCGTAACGACCAAACATACAAGGCCAAACAGTTTAAGTTGTCCTTTCGAGGACAGGTACAACTAGACACAGGCTAAAAGGGGATATCAGTAGCAATCTTTCAAAACTGTCTATGGAAGTGGGTTTCAGAGAACCCAGAGAGCCCAATACCCCTTGATTCAGGAATATACCTTAAATTCTAAGGGGGTTCATATTATGATTTAAGCTATATTCCTGAATTAAGGGGTATTGGGCCCTCTGGGAATAGAGGACCCTAGTATAGAATCCTCAATCAAGGGTCCTTAGTGTCAGGGCCAAGAAAGGTGTGGAGGGGCTCCTTTTCGAGGGTTGTATATTCCTATCCTAATTTTGCTTATGTGCTTGTTTGGGGCCCGAGTATAAGGTTTAAAGATAGAGGGTTAAAGGGGTTAAGGGGCTCAATACGGAAGCCTCCATAGCTGGAATTGGGTTCTAATGCTATCGTATAGTGATATGGGAGTTTCCGAGAATAGGGGACCCTAATATGGCACCCTAAGCAGTAGGATCCTTATTTTGAGGACCCCCCAAATAGGGTACCCGTAATTTTGCGGAAACTCCCATATTGAGGCACCCAGAGGACTGATCTTCGTAATTCTTTCAAGCGCCCCCAGGAAGCTCATGTTTTTTCGCTCATGATCCTGCCTAACTCTGCGCAGCAAAGAACGGCTTCTTTGGATTATGGTCCTTCGGAGGCAAGACAGCTATGAGCTCGAAACCGACAACGGTCATCCAAGGAGCGAGACAGTGTGCACGCAGTTCTGCGTATTCCGGAGAATAGCGGTCAGCAACGGGCGTACCTAGACATGCCAAATACCTTAAACAAGTACCGGGTTTCATGGCTCAATGAGAAGAGATGGTGTTCGAGTTTCTGGCACCATCAATGGAACACTGGTAGAACGGCTATGGAACCCTGATAGAAGCCCTGTGGAACCCTAAGCCGCAAAGCGGGGGGAGCTCCAAGTAAGCACCCACAGTGAGGTCGAAAATCTTTAGTTGAGGTGTGGGGGTTTAGGGCTTAGCTTCGCTGGGAAGGTCTCAGGTTCGGCTTTAGAATTTTTTGACAGGACCACTCTGAGATATACGGAACCCGAGACTTTGATGTAAGCAGAAAGCAGGCTTACGGCTTGAGACGAAGGATCTCGGTAGCTTCAGGGAATCGAGGCTCTGAGAGTCCCTTTTACAACGAAAACCCCTGAACCCTGAACGCTAAACCTACAAAACTATGGGGTCTAGTTGTTCAGGATCTACAGGTCATGCCCCCAAACCCTAAACCCGAAAAAAATAATTAGAATGTATTAGTAATTATCTACAGGTCATGCCCCTAAACCCTAAACCCGAAAAAAATAATTAGAATGTATTAGTAATTATTTAAGCCCCTATCCATTATAATATACTTTTAATAAGGCGGCCTTCTCTTGCAACCCCGCAGGTTGGAGAAGCTGTGCTACAAGCCTAAACGACGTACCCCAGACCCCGAAGCCCGAAAGGATTTACCCAAAAACCCGGAACCCTGAAGGATTTACCCAACACCCCTAAGCCCTAAAGGATTTTCGGAACCCTACACGATTTACCCCTAAACCCTAAACTGCCTAAACTCTAAAATTAAGAAACCCTGACCTGTAACCGCAAAATAGCAGGATTCATATAAAGGAACCCGAAAACAGGCCCAGGGTTTCCCAACCAGGTTCCTACATTAGACGCTTTACGGTTTTCAGTTCCGACTCCAGGACCGCTGCAAGAATGCCAGGCCTGTGAGGCCCGTGAAGTAGAGGTAGATGCTGGGGATAAAGTCACCTGTGCTGGTCTTTGAGGTTTCGGTTAAGGGTTTAGAGTTTGGGGTTTCGGTTTAGGGTGCTGGTAGTAGCAGTAGTAGTAGCAGTAGTAATGCTAGTAGTAGTAGTAGTAGTAGTAGTAGCAGTAGTAGTAGTAGTAGTAGAAATAGTATAGCAGTATATAGGAGTCCTAGCGGTCTTTGAGGTTTAGGGTTTCGGTTTAGGGTGGGCAGTCCCTCACACAAGTGTGCTACATATTATCCGGAATCGTCGTGGCCCCCGTATCTTCGAATACTGTCGCATAGCCGGTATGATATCTGAAATGCCCTGGAATCCTGTAGCGTAAGCACACGGGCCCAGCCTCAAACATCCTACACAAAAGCACTGAAGAACACACTTCTGAGTGTTGGGCTGATACAACACTGATCGGGCCCCAAACACAAAACGTAAACAAGCCTGACACTGAAAAAAACAAGATCCCTTCCTTAGGCAAGCCTACTATAGCTTCGAGAAAGAGTCGCTGTCTGCAGCCCTACCTGTAGCTCGGAAGACCTTATAGAGAGCTTAGACCCAAAAGCGCAATGTAACAGCTTCTGGAGATCGGGACAACCCAGGTTCTAAGCACAGGCTCAACACCTCAAGTCGTTTCCCTGAGCTCCTACACTTAGGGCTGATAGGGTTCAGGGTTAAAGTGCAAGTGCCGGAAAGTTGGAACATGATCATCCTCTTGCTTTCTGAGGTAAGGCATTGGGAATCTGAGCGGGGATCATCCTCAATCCATGTTTCAAAACCCCATACACCCTCAGGCACCATGATTTACCCAGGACGTCTCACGACGCTCTATGAACCATGAACCTTCACACTAAGCCCCAACCACGAGCCCGCAACCCTGTTGGCCTCAACACCAAGCCGAGTCGCCTAGACCCTAAACTACCTGATCGCTCCATTTTTCTGGGTGCTTACGGATAACTACAATACCACCTGCCAGCGAGAATTATATCGGAGGGCCTAGGTAACACCCTGACCATCCCTGTAATACTGCCATTTCCCAGAGGAAAGCCCTCTAAGGACTATACCTTAGATTGCAATAGGAACTTGTAGCAGTAACCCCGACATGATTTTAAGATTCATTATATTCCTTACCTAAACCCTAAACATGATTTAGGATTCATTATATTCCTTGCGTAAAGGGTTTTGGAGCCTCCGGGTTCCTGGCATGCAGCTGGGTTGAAATTTTCAAGGCCCCGAGGAATTTCATGGGTAGGCACATCTATATTGGGTCCTGCCCCCGTACAGTAACAGTCTATAATAGGGCTACTAGTAAGGGCCTAATATATCTATATTATGAATATTATCCAACTGTTACTGAGTGGGGGCAGTACCCAACATCTATACAACGATGAAAGGCGTAAGACATGCGCTGTAGACAAGTCTCCGAGGAAGATGAAGTACGTCAGCAGGGAGCCGTTACCATAGAGGAACAGCATCAGGTCCTTGGGTTTGTAGGTCGCGGATCTCAGGCTTAGCGCTTCAGGGCTAGTGTCGTAAACTACCTATACCTTTGTAGCGGCAGCCGCGGTGGCTGGATATCGGAAGAAGTTGCGTGTGTGTGTGTGTGTCGTCGTCGTCACGCGACAAGACTTCGCCGCTTCCGCCATGGCACAACGAACGTGAATCTGAACACCCTGTCCAGCTACAAATACAGTCAACGCCTCGCAGAACCCTGATGCCTACTGCATGGGTTTGTTGTACATAACGGTTTGGATGATTTACGGCCTCGGATTGAGGGTTTGGGGCGCAAAAGAAACCACACATCCTAAACCCGCATCCCTAGACGCCCTACGTTTGAATGCCATCCTGACTCCAAAAAATCCAGAAAAGATCAGCAATTTCCACTCCCTGATCTGAGTCCTTAAAACGCATTCCCAGTAAGCTTCTCATGACAGGGTTGTCCATTCCATTTTGAGCATGTGTACAGAAGACACCTGCCTTTTCCCATCTGTCTCCTCTAAAACACAGCACAAACTTTGTTTAGGACCTCTCAAAACGAACCCTAAACCCTAAACCCTGACCACCCCTAAACCCGAAACCCTGAACCCGAACCCCTAAACCCTGAACCCTAACCCCTAAGCCCGGAGCCCTAAACCCTGAACCCTAACCCCCGAACCCTAAAACCTAACCCCCGAACCCTAAATCCTAAACCCTGAACCCAGAATCCTCAAAATGAGCTCCAGGCCAAGAAGACGCCACTCCGAGGTCCAAAGGCGTAGCCTTGGGTTTGGGCTTTTGGCTCTTGGTTCTGGGTTGGTTTAGGGGTTTAGGGTTTAGGGGTTTGGCTCCGGGGTTCTGAGGTTTTGGGGCTTTAGGGGTGTTAGGGGTTCTTAGTTTTAGGGTTTTTTTGGGTTTAGTGGTTTAAGTGGTTTAGGGTTTGGGGCTTGTGGGTTCTGGTTTTTTTGGGTTTAGGGTTTTAGGGGTTTGGTGGTTCAGGGTTTTAGGGTTTTGGGGGTTTGGGGGTTTGGGGGTTTAGGGGTTTCAGGGTTTAGGAGTTTGGGGTGTTTAGGGTTTAAGTTCAGGGGTTTATGGGCTTGGGGTTGAAGGATGGACCCCCCAAGAGTTTAAGTTGCACCTCCCGTGCCAGCAGAGGCGCTCAACAGAGACCCGAAAGTGTAGCGGTGAAGCAGGACAGCGCTCTTCATGAGCACATCCATGCTCACCTTGGCTTGGAAGAAGCAAAAACGGGCCCCTGTAGGGCTTCAAGTATTTTGAGATCTTGTACAGATTTAGCGGCTTGGGCCTTGGTGCCGACTGCTGAAAACCGCCCCAAATCCCATTATGCGGTCGGGCCTCCACGTCCCGGAAGGTCCCTCAATCTCTGAACAAAAAACCGTACCCTCAACCCACTTTTCCAAGCCCTCAAGCGCTTAACCTTCAACCCTGAAGCCGTGAACCCCAAGGGTCGTTGAATGTCGTGCCTTCGGACCTTGCAGATAGTAAGTGTGGGGTGAAGGATTCAGGGCTTGAGGGTTTGCTGTGATTTGATCTCACTCCGGGCTTTGTGTTTTGGATTAGGGTTAAGTGTTTTGGGGTCTGGGGTTTCGGGTTCAGCGATGGTGTCGTGACTGTTGGCTACTGTTGTGGCAGTGCTGCTGCTCTTTGCTACCATTGAGCCTACTCGTCTCTCAAGCTTATCCCTATTGCGATCACTGGGTGCATTGCTTCTGTTGAGTGAGTGCAACCGTTGTGGGCGCGAGTCAGTTTCGCTTTACCGTCAGCATTCCAGAAATACTTTTTGTCGGATGATGAAATCTGGGAGTTTCCGAAAATAGGGGACCCTAATCTAGTACCCTACATAGTAGGATCCTTATTATAAGGACCCCCAAATCAGGTACCCCTAATTTTCGGAAACTCCCACTGGAGTCTCTGCTGTGTGTGGGATCTTCGGCGGTCGCGTCGTTGAGACAGCTTTCTTTGTTGTGGGGGGAGGGGGGGGAAGCCAAGCAAGACGCTTGAGTAATGCGGCTAGTGTGCTTGCGTATTCCAATAGGGTTTGTGGGGTGCATACTATACTTAGAATAGTAAGGAACCCCAGCAATATTTTTTGGGAGATTTTGAGGTCCCTGTATCTATGTTTAATGCTGTCATCAAACACTGACAATAACGATGGGATGGTACGAAGCATTTCGACCTGCATATCCAACTCGCGTGTGGGGGGGCGTGGGCTATCGAACCCAGGCTGCCTTCCTCAAGCAAGCGAACCGCAAGATCAGCCAAGATTCAAAAGCGACGAGCATTCCCTGCCGACACACTCGGGATCAAGCAATGTAGATCAATAAGGTTTGAGATCGCAAAACTACCTACCATACTCTAAGGCTGATGGACAATCAAAGGTACTAGTCAGACAGGAGTCAGGAATCACCCCCGGCCTTCTTCCTCCTCAAACCCCGAACCTCCAAGCCATCTGAGTCAGAACACACCCAACCTAAAGCCTAAACAACTTTAAGGCGGGCGCCAGTCTTCTGGCCTGAGGATCCTTGAGCATGTTAGCATACTATAGTATATTCTTGTATATTCTAGTATAGAACAGTATGTTATGGTATATTATGGCATATTTTGCGTGATTTTGTCCTCCTACTTGCCCAGTATCAAAGAGGAACTAAAGTTCAACCTTCGGGGTTGCTGGTTGAAGGTAGTTTTGGCATGCAGGGGTTAGGGGTGTAGGGTTCAGGGCAGGCGTTCAGGATTTAGGGCTTTCAGGGTTTACGGCCTTACGGCTGTGACTACTGCCGGTCTACAGAGTTGGAGTTGTGAGTGAAGGGTATGTCTAATGGAGTTGCAGCCATCTTGACAGCGATGAGCATATCAGCAGTGCTATCATGAGGCTGCTAATACTCAAGCGGAGTCGTTCCAAGAAGGACTTATAAGAACGATACCTCAAACCAAAAACAAGTCAGGCCTTCACTAAAAAGGATCTGAGGAGGACGTGGATTAGGGAAGGGGCTTCCTCCTAAACCGCAAAACCGCTGCCCAACCTTCATAGTGGCCTAACTAATTCTACCGGGGCCCTCGGATATACCAGCCTTACAAACGTGATAGGGAGGTGGCAAACAATCCTGCTACTCGTCAGAGAAGTTCTGATATGTATATATATGTATATATATTATAATACACAACCGTATGGCTACCGGACAAGAAGAGCCTGGTATGTCTTGGCAGGTTCGAAGTTTGTGCCACCAGCAGGAGGCATCATCAGAATAGTAGGCGGGTTATGTCTTCACGACTAGAATGCCAGTTTCGGTGTACCAAATGGGGGACGATCATCCTAAGTTTCAAGCGAAGCCCGAGGCTATAAATCCAGGGTTCAGGGGTCCGGGTGAATTAAACGGGTCTTCATGGTAAAGGTATGCACCAGTTATGCACGGAGTATGCAGTCAATTCTCACGGGTATGCAGGCTGTGCGGCTTAGCGGCCTAGGTGCCTCGGAGGGTCCCATGCCCCTCTGGTCCAAGAATTCCGCAAACCCTTCGGAACTAAGCCCCCTGCAGCCCTTTGAGACACTGGGGTTCTACGGTTTTGTTGTTCACGCAGTCTTCATCCAGAAACCCTGAAGAACCAAGCCCCCGGCGGCTAGCAGAAGGAAGACCCCCATGAAAGGGCCACTGATCCGCAACATGAAGGCAATGGTCAGGACACCTGCCGCGGGGGCGCATGCGAAAACTATCCTGCTCTTCGGGATCTTGGGCATGAAGGCTGGAAGGTTTACGGCTCTGAGGTTTAGGGTCTTGGGGGATCTTTGGGTTGGGGTTTTGGTCCAGTCTTTGAAGCTCAATTTGTTTTGGGCCCCATTATCTATCCATCCATGTTTCCATCTGTCTATGTACCTCTCCATGTGCACTAGCAACTGAAGCTGTGGAAAAAGAGTTGGAGCTTGGGATGAACCAGGGAAGGAGCCTTACTCGCTGGAATATTGTCATGGAGCATACTATGGTCGAACGTAGTAGAACCGCATGAGGACAACATGGGGTTGGCGTTTGTTCATCACTGGTGTGCCTTGCGTCCTCTGCAGTCTAAGGCGTAAGAAGCCATGGGATGTAGATTGCAGCATTGTAGCTTCTATAGCCAACCAGGCGTGAACGTATTATTGAAGGATAGACAGAAACCCTAAACCCTGAACCCCAATATAGAGGCAAGACTGATTATCAATGCTATTCCTTGACCCATACCAACACTTCTGCTATGACATACCCCAAAACCAGGTGCCAATTATTAAAGCTCCTGTATAAATATAAACCATATGTGTTAAGATGTAATCTTAGATATTATCGCATGACATAGTCTAATATAGTGTAACATGGCACAACAGATAATGGTAGACTACAGTCAATAGTGTAAAACGTGATCGAACATAACAGAATGTAAGGAAATATAAACTCATATCCAACAGTATTTTCAGAAATTCAACAAGATGTAGCAGGGCGCAAGGATTCGGATCCGGGTCTGCCTATGCTCCTTCCCTCCTTAATGCTAAGAAGACTTAGGGCTAAGGGCTACCCTGTAAGAGCTGAGCCTAAGCCCTGAATCCCGAATGGAGCCCTAAGCTTTCAAAGCCAAGCCTTGCATCCTATCAAAGCCCAAGCTACGAAGCCCAAACTCTCTACGAAGCGGATCTAAAATCCAGGAAGATCCTACGGTTGATGGACAAAATCCTGCATGACCCTAAGGACCCGAAACTATGGGAAGTATGGTATATTCCTTATAATGGGTAATGCAGGATTTTGTCCATCAACCGTATCAACCCGACTTGAATGAAGCCCTTGTGAAACAAAATGTTGAACCCTTTAAATCGTCTGCCTCCGCCCATGGCTGTCTGGACAAGCACGAAGATGCTTGACCGAATGCCTGCAAGAGGGTTTATAGTAAACCCCAAAAAGTTGGAAACCGGATTAAGGCCAAATAGTGCTGGGATTCCTTGTACATAACTCTTAGGGATTGAGGCTATGGGGTTTCCAACTTTTGGGCTTCTACTGTAGAGTTTCGAAGGGCTGCTGAATCTGAAAGCTGGGGCTACCTTATTCAGGCATTCAGGGGTCCGCGTTGTCAGAAACGTTGTTGGTACGTACAAGCAGGATCCCCCAAATACGGGCCATGATTATAATCACCACTACCATCCTGACCATCATCCAACCATCAGCACACCAAACCCTAAACCCTCAACCTGGCACCCTAAGACCTAAAATCCTGAACCCTACACCCCTAAACCCTAAACCTTAAACCCTAAACCCTCTAACCTCCCCCTGGGGCACCATCAGCACACCAAACCCCAAACCCTCAACCCCCTAGAATCCTGAACCCTGCACCCCTAAACCCTAAACCTTAAACCCTAAACCCTCTAACCTCCCCCTGGAGCCCTCATTGAAGCTGTAGCAGGCGGCCTCCAGCAGTCAGAGGGGCAAAAGTCCGCTGCGCCAAGGATCTTTCCTGGACGCAGCTGCATTAAACCCCAAATCCTGGTAGTTATAAGGCTTCCTTTAAAGGTCCCTTTAAAGGGATCTATAGGGGTTCGATAAGGGTATAGGGTTTAGGGCCTACTTGGAGGTTCATGGGTAGTTATAAGTGGGGTTATAAGTAAGGTAACTATACTTTTGACCCTTCTTAGGGGACTTATGACCCTACTTATAACTACTGTACTCATGTACCTCCAAGTAAGATCCATGCCTAGACCCTGAATCCTACGATGTCATCCCTGAACCCTAGGCCCCAGACGCTGCTTGGAGCCCCTACAGGCATGGATGTTTCTGGTTGCTCACTACGAAACTCGTCCATGCTCCCTTCCAATAATATTTAAAGAGGATGAGTGTTCCAACTACAAAACCCAAACCCGAAAGCCTAAACCCTAAGCTTAAGCCCTAAGGCCCTGAAACTTGGAACCCTGAAGACCAACATCCTCAAACCCAACGCTTGAAACCGGAGCTTCACTTCAGGGTCTCGGGAAGTGAGAAGGCCTATAAGGGCGTTTCCGAGAATTAGGGGTACCCTATTATTTTGGGGCCATTATAATAAGGATCCTACTGTTTAGGGTGCTATATTAGGGTCCGCTATTTTCGGAAACCCCCACAAGGATCAGGTCCAACAAAAAGTGTTCAGGTACTGATTCCAGACTTACTACCTGCAGGAAGCTTGTCGGTACTTGGAGGTTCATGGGTAGTTAAAAGTGGCTTATAAGTCCCCTAATACGGGTTATAAGTATAATGTAGGAACCTGATTAAGAAACCTTGGGCCGTATATGAATCCTAGTATTTTGGAGTTATAGGCCCAGGGTTTCTTAATCAGGTTCCTACATTAGTTACCTTACTTATAACCCCCACTTATAACTACCCATGAACCTCCAAGTAGCGACCTCCTCGAACCCTACCTGGACCCTATACCCAGAGAGCCCAATACCCCTTAATTAAGGAATATACCTTAAATTATAAGGGGGTTCATATTATGATTTAAGCTATATTCCTTAATTAAGGGGTATTGGGCTCTCTGGGCTTTTCAGTAACCAGGGGGAGAAAAGGTATAAACTTTTATTTCATAATGGTTCCTTTAAGAAAAAAAGTATTGAAGTATGGTACTCCATAGCCCAGTCTACCACTAAGGTGCTTCGGCCGCTAGCCGATGCGTCAGTCAGCCTACGGATCTAGGTAGCTTCTGCGCAGGATGTTGGGTAGCTTCTCTGACAGATCTAGGTACCCAAATGGAGGGTTGGGGTTCGGGTCGGTATATTCTGTTCTGCAACTCAGGAACGCTGATCGTGCCAAGTCACAATTCTGGTTTTTAGATTCGCAAATTACACTGTCCTAGACGGTGGAGTCCTCGATTCTGAAAATACCTACCTTTGGTTAGTAGGGAATGGAAGAATGGTAGTAATAGTAGTTATAATTCTACCCCATTCCTCCATTCCCTACTAACCAAAGGTAAGAATACAGAAGGCCTCAACAAGGCCTCTACATCCTGTTTCATGTCTGAGGCCGCTATTTTAAGTCCCGAGGCGCAGAGATGTAGTTCGTAAGGCACCTGTGTAACCCATAGAAACGCTAGATACCCACTGTTCTATGTTCAAGGACCTTTCTAAACCCACGGCAGAGCGGTAAACACGATGGTACATCCACGTGTACCTCTCAAGCCCTTTTAACAACCATGAACAGGCACCGTAGAACAATGTTCTTGTAATTCGGGCTCCTATACCCAGAGACTCCAACACCACCTAATGAGACTATACCTTAACTTGTAATAGGAAGCCCTAATTAGATATGAGGAACTTAAGATATACTCCTTATTGGGGGAGGGGGGGGGGGGGNGGGGGGGGGGGGGGGGGGGGGTTGAAGCCTCAGGGTGTTTGCATCCCAAGGCACATAGAAAGACGTCGCTCGGCTGCCCAGTCCCTGGAGTTCTCCGAGATCTCGGCCACAAGAAAGCTAAGCGAGTAGTATAGGGCTCTCAATAATTGGAACAGGCCTTCTGTAAGGGTTTAAGGCTTGACAGAGCATGAGGTGTGGAATGGATGCAACTTTCTAAACTTCTACAAGTTTGCATAGCTTCACGGGTTTTTGCTCTGGTTTTTGGTCTAGGTTGCTGCTCCGTGGGCAGGTTTGGAGCACGAGGCTGTAACATGAAGCCTACTATTCTGACTGGTACTCCCTTTTAGGATCTTCGAACCCCAGCGTCTAAACGCAGAGCTGTTGTGTCATAACCTTGTCTCGGCCACGGTATACAGGACCGAACCTCGGAGGTTGGCCCATGCTACCCAAAAGCCGCGACAAAATTTGGATACCCACTTTAGCAATCATCTTGCTATTTATTGCCGATATTGAGGTCTTCTCATTGCAGGTCTCAAGCCCTCTCAGTACTCAGGGTCTACAATGTGGTGTGCATATTGGAATAGCTGCTGCAAGGAGTGAAGGTCCAACGCCGTCGGAGTTCGGGTCGTGCAGATTCAACGCGATACCTTCTCTATTATCGGCTTCAACATGTTCACCTGGAGCTAGATATATTAGAAGAAAAATTAAACACAATTCCTAAGAACAGCAAGGTGTAAAGCCTTAAAGAACCCCCTGTAAAACCCTACTGACACTGTGGTAACACCCTGAGCAAGATATGGTTCTGGGTTCGGTACTTCAGAAACCACTCCACGGCCTCTTCAAACCCTTGGCATGCCCTGATCGAGATAATGCATTCGTTTTTTGGGTTTCAGCTTTGGAGATTCGTGTGCATTTGTCTGTAATGATGCTGACCATATAGAGTGATCATGGTTGTGATGATGAGCTGCCGACAGCGTACAGCTATTTCCTTGAGATATGACCGGCCACCCAGGGCTTTCTAGTGTACATGCTTGTCCAATGAAGGCCACACGCAGTCACCCTCCTCAGTTAAGAAAGATCTGGATCAGGCTTTAGGGCTTGATTGCACGAGCAAGGTGATCAAGGTGATTTTGAGTGTCATGGACCCCCGTTCCAGACTTCTCTTTACTTGTATTGGCAATCGTCTACCCACCGTGTCGTCCCTGTGAAGTCATTCTTTTAATATCCCCCAATATCCTGTTCTAAGTACGAGCCCCATAAAGTTGGAAACCGGATTAAGGCCAAATAGTGCTGGGATTCCCTATACATTACTCTTAAGGATTGAGGCTATTGGGTTTCCAACTTTTTGCATTCTACTGTAGCCTAATTTCTCTTCACCGTAAACTCTAAGCCCTAAACCCCTGAACCCTAAAGTGTGCGGAGAAAGCCTGCGGTGTCGACCGTCTCCGACAGAAGCCGCTCCCGCAACGTGGGTGTGTGGGTGGCAGACCCGGCCATGGCTTGTAGAAAAGGCAGTTTGCAATATGCACTGAAGCAGGTACCGGTCAAAACGCGTCCACTTAAAGTGTCGAGGCTTCCTTTGGCCCTTAAGCTACGTATCAAAGGCCCCCACCTGCAAACTCAGTTTCGATGTGTCCCAGAAATACTGGATATCTACGTAGGGTTTCGTGCTCATGGTTTCGATTTGCGAGGGACTTCTCATAGCTGATTTGCCTGCCACATATCTTAGCCTAACTGGGATCGACGGAAAACCCTGGCGAGCCAAACGCCGGGATCATTCCCTTCAACCCCAAAACATAAACAACCACAAGCGCAAAACCCCAAACCGCAGAGCTATGTGTTTTTTGATGCGCTGCAATGGGTACGACGTTTGGGTTCAGGGTTGTAGCAAAATTTCTCAGGCCAGTTCAGTCGACCACTTGGTTTCCAGGAGCTAACAGGGACCCTTCACGGAAACGCAGTACGCAACAAGCCCCAGCCATGCATCCCAAACGAGACGTTGGACCTCCTGAAGTTGTCATAGGGACCCTTATCTTGCCTTGCTCATGGGTTTCGTTATTACCGCATGGCGGGGAGATGCTCCAATGGCGACATGATACCCCTAACCTCTCGTCAAGAATCATGCCTAGATTTTGTTGTATAACGTAAGCCGAGCGGATACACAACGTTAAGGCTTTCTTTTTGGGTCGAAAGGGCTGGAAGGCCTACAACGCAAACAGTCGGAAAGACTAGACCCTCATAGTCCAAGCACTCCACTCATGAGCCTTGCTAGCCTTTCCAGATAATTCGGGTTTAGGGTTCAGGGTTGCAGGGGTTTGCCCTCTTGCATCCTAGAGGGCTTATGATGTCAGCATGTGTACTTCGTTTTTGGCTCAAAGGATCAAGTTTTGCGATCGGGAGATCGATAACTCAACAAAAGGGAGCCCGAAGCCCTAAGACTACTAGACCATAGCTCTCTGAAACCCTAAGTCGGCACAAGCACTAATATAGGGGCCTAAATTATTACCAATACTATTTTGGGAGCTCCTTATCATAATTAAAGTATAATGAGCCTAATGGTTGAGGCCCTTATATTACACCCCAAGCAGCCTAGCAAAGTGGTGACAACACGTAGTGGCAAGTAGGAAACAAAGCTCCATGAAGGCTCCGTTCCCCCGACGTGGCATAAGCCCCGTACCTGGTGGAGCATCTTACGGACAAAAGTAGAGTATGCAAGAAGGAATCTAGCTCTTTTCAACCCTCAAAGCTGGTGTCTTTATGCAGGTCAATGCCGCGAGGCAATGTAGGCCACAATAATGCCTTAATAGCCTTAATAATTATAATAGGGCTTGGAGGTATATCCAGGTATATTCTTCCAAAAAATTCTCAAGGTCTGCACTAGTGTTCCAGCCCCTAATACTAGTATCGCTTACTGTGATGGGATTTAAAGGGCAAGTGACATGAAGGCCGCAGAGAGCCCAATACCCCTTAATTAAGGAATATAGCTTAAACCTCAATATGAACCCCTTTATACTTTAGGGTATATTCCTTAATTAAGGGTATTGGGCTGTCTGGGGCCTCGCCACGCTGCTGGGCTGCTTCTAACAGCCTGGATGCCGCAGGCTCCTCGGGCAATTTGGAAGGGTTGAGGGCTTCTGGTTTAGGGTTTAGGCCTTCAAACCCTAAACCCTAAGTCCGTTAAACACCCGAAACAAATTAAACTAGAGAGTAGACTCCCTCCAGAGATTGTTTTTGAGAACCTTGCAACGTTCAGGATTGGGGGATAAGGTTTCCGATGCCAGAAAGCCTTTTC
The DNA here is from genome assembly GCA_003297005.1 of Symbiodinium sp. clade A Y106. Classification (NCBI taxonomy): domain Eukaryota; class Dinophyceae; order Suessiales; family Symbiodiniaceae; genus Symbiodinium; species Symbiodinium sp. clade A. Next base: position 29,608 of record BGNK01001983.1, read on the forward strand.
CAGCCTCTGGCCCTTGTAGTTGTTCATGTATCACACTTCGAAAACCTTTGCAGAAGAATGATGCCCTTATGGAACCCCTGGACTATACAACTCCTTATTAAGAAAAACGTTGCAGAACGTCATAAACAGTTGAAGCCGTATCAATTTGAATAAGACCCCTGCCAGGACCCTTCCGCACCCCATGCACAACCCTGGCACCGAACTCCCTAACTCTTAGTATACATAGCCGCCAAGAACTCCCAACGCCTGAGCAGCCCTACTAAAGCCCCCCACCCCAAATCCCGACGCCCTTACAAGCCACAAAGCACCCTTGCAACAAAGCCCACACCCAAAGAAGCTCTAAACCCTAAACCTCTAAGCCCTTCAACCCCTAAACCCTAAACCCTCATCCCTAAACCCCTAAACCCAAAGAAGCTAAGAGCAGGGCGAAGTTACACCAGCCCGAATCGCCAGCGAACTGCCACTCGAAACCTCGGTAAGACTCGAAGCGTTCTGTAAGGGATCCAAAAGCAGTTTATGAAGGTTCTACATGGGTTGCATAAAAAGGTCTTAAAAACCCTCTGCAAGGTTGTGCAAGAGATCATTGCGGGTGGTGCGTGGCCATATGGTTTCGAGTTCAGGGTGATAGGGTCTTACAATGGCTGCCGGGGAGTTATTGGCATTACTATCTCGCCAAAACCTAGAACAGTAAACAGTATGGTTCCCCATCATGATATCTTAAATTCCTTGCTGCAAAGTAAGTTGCGCACACATGGTCGGTTGCACATCTCAAGATTTCGGGTTCATAGTCTGTGGACATCATCTTCTCTTCCGGAAACCCTAAACCAACGTCGGATACTTAAAGGATCGTGGGACTTAGTAAGCTTATAAGTATCGGAATGGGGGTTCTAAGTACTCATAAGTATGGTTACCTTACTTATAAAGGAGTTTTCGAACATTGGGACCCTAATACAGTACCCTAAATAGTAGGATCCTTATTTTAAGGACCCCAAAATAAGGACCCCAAAACAAGGCACCCCGAATTTTCGGAAACTCCCAAAACCCGACTTACTATGTCCGTGAAACCCCCTCAAAGCCCCCCTGGAGCCTTAATACTCGAAGCCTGCGTAGCCCTCAAGCCCAAACGTCTTGAACATGCTCAAAGCCGCAAGCCCTACGATAACCCAGCATCTGGGTTCTTCTTAAGGAACCTCAGTGTAAGTCACAAAAACATGGATCTATCGTAAGTATGGGTTTTTACTGTGGTAACTTAAATGAAACCTTCACTAAGGAACATACCTTGAAACACAGTAGAATCCCTACTATGAATTCAGGTATGTTCTTTCATTGATGGAGTTTGGAATGTCTGGGAATCTAACCTGAGACCCCTGACCTATTGGGCCCCAACAAGTATTGATTCGGTTTAGGGTTTAGTGCTTGGGTCTGCAGTACAATTCTGACAAACAGGTTATGGTATGCGTAGAGGTTGCTGCAGACCCTGCCCAAACCTTCAAAAACGTCCTTTAATTAAGGTCTATTACCTGAGTTCATATTATGGATCCTACTACACTTTTTGATATCTTCCTTAGTTAAGGGATTTTGGGGAAGGTCTGGGTGCACCCCTTCCGAGCTCTGCAGCCCACTCCTGGGGCGGCTGCTACCGCTGGCTTGGCCCGAAGCCTTGGTGTCGACACCTGCGAATCACGGATCTTGTGAATACAGAGGCCTTAATACATAGCATAGGGTTCTGAGGTATATTATATTATAGTCATAATAAGGAACCCCCCCAAATAGTATAGGTAATTATTCCAATTATTTAGGCCCCAATGTTACGGCTTCAACAGTCTCGTTACTCAGCCACTAGCCCTTTGGGGTCCAAGTACCTAATAAGCAAAAACTCTGCAAAATAGTAACCTACATAACTACTATCCTAAACCCAAGTACCTAATTATTGGGTCCTTTCGACCCTTTGGGGTTACACCTGGGCCAGCCATAAAGGCACTGCGCCCTGGACCCCCTGCCTAGAAAGCAATTGTTAAATGCCACATCCCAAAATACGGTTGATGGACAAAATCCTGCATTACCCGCCATAATTCCCATAGTTTAGGGTCCTTAAGGTCATGCAGGATTTTGTCCATCAGCCGTATGTAAGCCCATAAGCATGACAGGAGCCTTCAGACCTTAGGCTTTCAATTCAACACCTAAACCCTTAAATGCTGAAAACCCTCCAACCCTTAAACCCTCAACCTCTAAACCCTTAAACCCTCAAACTCTTAAACCCTTAAACCCTCAAACTCTTAAACCCTCAAACCCTTAAACCCTCAACCTCTGAACCCTCAAACTCTTAAACCCTCAAACCCTCAAACCCTTAAACCCTAAAGCCTGTTTTTGGAGTTGTGCGCGCTCCAAGGGCCTGATGTCAGACCCAGCACGGACAGCTCCAGCGGCAAGGAGCCTTGGAGGGGTTTCGGGTTTAGGAGTTTAGGGGTTTAGGGGTTTAGGGGTTTAGAGTTTAGGGTTTAGGGGTTTAGGAGTTTAGGGGTTTAGGGGTTTAGGGGTTTAGGGGTTTAGAGTTTAGGGTTTAGGGGTTTAGGGTTTAGGGGTTTAAGGTTTAGGAGTTTAGGGTTTAAGGGTTTAGGGGTTACCTACCGTTTGCTTAAGGGCCCCCCAAAAAATAAAGAATAATAATCCCTTATAAGGGTACTATAGGGATTAGTATTTTGTATTTTTGCGGGCCCTTAAGCAAATGGTAGGGGTTAAGGGTTTAGGGTCTAGGGGTTAACTTACCTTTGGTTAGTAGGGAATGGAGGAATGCGGTACAACTATAACTACTATTCCTACCATTCTTCCATTCCCTACTAACCAAAGGTAAGTTAAGGGTTTCGGGATTTAGGTTTTAAGGGGTGTTCTATCTAGACTTTAGCTGTAGTAAACATAACTTCTTGGGGATCTGCGCATGGCTTAGGGTACCATGGTTGTAGGTATTTCATGGGTCTTTTGGCCTATTTCTGTGCTTTGCCTTTGTCTCTGGTCTCGCGGACTCCAGCCTTGTGAGAGTCTCGATGGAGTCGTTGACCGCATATTATTGTATAGCATAGCAGAATACAATACAATCTGGAAAAATACGGTGTCATATAGTCCAATGTGGTATGAACGCTATCTTACGGAATTTTTGTCCAATGATAGAGATGGTGTAACATTTATATAGTATAATATACAGAAAGTTTAAGATGGTATAGCACACCGTCGCTGGCATGATTGCATCTGACCTCCGCTCTTCCCTCGGAGTTGGTGGTGCTTGGCTCAAGGTGTCGGTTTGGCCTCCAGATTTTTGGATTTTGGCAAATCTCCGTATTTTGAACTATTTTGTCTCTTCAAGTAGTTTTCTGAAGCTATCTATTCCCCACATGTCCGAGACCCAGCCATGTAGTTAGGTACCGAGGACACCAGACTACTAACTACATTTATTGTGGGAAACTCACTGCGCATACACCCTTTGGAATCTGGGAAGAAGTCCCTACTTGTCGGGTATCATGGGGAACCAAAGGTTAACCTTTGTCATAATATAAGGATATATATATATAGTGAACCCCAGAAAGTTGGAACATAGATTTAGGACGATTCATGCTGGGATTCCCTATACTTTACTTTAAGGGCAGGAGGCTAACGATGTTCCAACTTTCTGGCTTCTACTGTAGGGATTATACTACCCCAAAAGGTGGTTACCTCCTCTACTACTAGAAGTCAATAGGTCCATAACCCTGAACCCAGGACATGATCCTCCGAGCAAGATGAACCACACACACGGTTTAGGGTTTAGGCAACCTCGTCTTACACCCATGGCAGGTTCGCTGCTGAACCAAATCCTTCTTCAGCTGCACATGGTGGTTTGTCAATATTGGGGCCCCTTTTTGGGTACCCTAATATAATAAGGCACCTATTATTTAGGGTACCCAAAAAGGGACCCATATTCTGACAACTACCCATGTGTAGGATATACTTCAACAAAGTTTCGAAACCTGCGTGCCGGCTCTCAACACAAGAGCGCCAACACGCCAAAAGCGCGATCGCTTGGGAATGTCGTGTCTGAAGCGAAGCCTACAAGGAGCTGGGGCTGCTTGGGCCCCAGCAGAAATCCTATAAACCCTTCTTCCGACATCCCAACGAAAGGGGTTTAGGGTATTTAACACTCAACCTCAACCGTTACGGAAATTTTAAAATCCTTAACTGGAGCCCAGAATCCCGTGAATCCTTAACCCTCAAACCACCACATCCCTGCAAACTCGAACGCCCACTTTTAAAGCGCCTTTACTTGGTTCTGGAAACATGCAGAAGCAGATGAACACCATCAAAGCAACTTCTAAGACCCTTTGAAGCCCTATATGTATAAACCATGTAGAAACCGACCCTCTAAAATCCTTGTTTGACCGTAAACAAAAGCTACATGTACCCGAAGCCCTGGATGCGAGCTTGGGTGTGCACGGCCAGGTGCGTGGCGACTGCGAAGGAACGCTTGATTTCAGAATTTAGGGTTACGGGCTTAGGGTTTAGGGGTTCAGGGTTTCGGGTTACGGGCTTAGGATGTCAATCTCGGGCTTTGTGCTATATGGTTCAGTTAATTGGTTTAGGGCCTGGCGTTTTCGGGCTTTCAGGAAAGTGCTTCTGCCGGTTTTAGGGATTTTTTGGGTTTAGGCTTCATCAGACTCATGGTATACCGGCTTCGGTTTTAGGATTTGGAACCTGGAGTTGTTCTTGGAGATCGTTTATAGAGGCGTTTGAGGTGTCCAAGAGGATGCAGGTTGTGGGCTTGGCATATTAGCGTCTTACGGGAACAGGGATGTGTCTTGGTCGCAGCAAATTATACAACACAAGAAACTGCAATGCACTATACTGTACAGTACTGCGTACAGATATGTGTATACAAAAAACTAAATTACCCTCTGTACAACACAAAGTACCTACTATGTACCATATATAACCTGCTATATGCTATATACTGTATACGATACTAGACTAGACTAGACTGTGACATACAACTTTCAGCAACCAAGTTGGAATATCCGCCACCCGATTCGAGGCGGCAAGCTGTGGAATAGATTACTTCGTCTGTAAACTTAATCCTTAAGCCCTAAACACCCATACTTAACCCTAGGGTGTCGATGTGGACACCCTAAACCAGCAGAGCTCTCCGACAAGCTAGTTCAACTTGCCAAATCTTTGTTGAATTTCCGGGCGCTTAGAGCAATTAATTACCGTGCTTAGAGCAATTAATTACAATTACAATCCTCAGAGCAATTCAGTACAGGGCTCAGAGTTTGCACCCGGACCCCGGCTGGTAGACTTTGGGCACTGAGTCCCTCAGAGAATTACCCGGCAAAGCTTTCACCATGACCTCCCGCTTTCCGATTCCTTGCACCCGGGTTGCCGTGGCAGGGCCGGTGTATGGTGAAAGCAATGCCTCACAAGGCTCGTGAGCCGTGCCGGGGTCTGCGAGCCATCCTCGCAAGGATTGCTCAGTGCAGCCGTCCACAGCTGCTGTGTCCAGCACCTCCACATGCCTGAGATTTCAAGTCGCTGCAGCTAGCCTCGTACGAGGTTGCGAACAGTTTAATGCCAGCAAAGTCGATACAGCCCAACACCCTTGCACCCAAATAGTGCAAGCCCCAAACTCGCATGCTCAACTGCAAATCCCTCAAAACCCTGAACACTCTGAAAGGGTCGTTTACGGATCCCAAGTCCAGAATCTTATCTCTGCGGGTTTAGAGCAATTGAAACTGTAGTTCTTTGCGTGGGGCTCTAAACCCATACCCCTAAATCCTGACCCATACATCCGAACTGAATGGGCCGTAAGCCCAGAACTCTACCACATTCTACTACCCTACTTGGAGGTTCATGGGACTGAGTAAGTAAGGCTATTCATGCACCGATTTGGGTTGTAAATAAGTATCAGTATTGTTCCTTTATTGATGAGCCGAAGTACTGAGTCCTATGAACCTTCAAGCCTTAAACCCTGAAGACCCCTCAAGAAACCTGTAAGGAACCCTTTGAGTTACAAGTCCCATGATCCGCTAAGGAAGCCGTGTGCCCCAAGCACTCGGAGTTCAAGGCCCTGACGCTCGTCGGGACGCCGAAGCGATCTTTTCGGAGGGCACCGACGGCAGAAAGCGGCCTCTGATAAAGCAGTCAGACAAAGAAGCCCAAAACCCCTATACCCTAAACCCTATAGCTCCAAGAAAAGAGGTCTGACGAAGAAGCAGCTGTCTCCCACAGCGCAGGGTTTACAGTTCAGGGTTCTCTCCTCAAGCCCTCTTTATGGAACTCTGATAAGTTCCTTCTAAAGTTGGGGGTTTAGGGTAAACTGCAGCAATGTGGCAAAGCTCGACCAAGCATGTAGGCACGAGTGCTGGTGCTGAATATCGATAGTAACCAACCGATAGTCCAAAGTGAAATGGAACCAGATAACTAGAACCAGCAACAGCAGCAGGCACAATGTGACATAACTTTGATAATGCGATAATGCTAGCCACAACCAGCAATATCTAGCGGAAACACGCAAACAATCAAGGCTACACAAGATAAACTAATCCTGGAAAGTGTTCTCATGATCGCAGTGGTTTAAGAATCCAAAGCCTTGTACACCTCAACCCAACACCCTAACCCCTAACCCCTAAACCCTAAACTGGCCCCCTGAAGCCGCCTGTTTGATCGACGACATCCAGGCAGCCAGTTGCATGCTCCCAGACCTTGGTGCGACAGAGACTTCAAGGCCGGTTTAGGGTTTTTTTCAAGGCCGGTTGAGGGTTTAGGGTTACTTCAAGGCCGGTTATAAGGGTTCCTTTAAAGGTCCCTTTAAAGGGATCTATAGGGGTTCTATAAGGGTATAGGGTTTAGGGCTACTTCAAGGTTCATGGGACTTTTAAACTGGGGTCATCAAGAAAGTAACTATACTTATAAGAAAGTCTATTTCCAGTTCAGGTGCTTAAAACTGTCTAAAAGCAAGGTTGTGACTCCAAACCGAAAACGCCCAAAACTCGAAACCACTAAACTTTCTGCCTACACGCCTGAACCTCGAACCTGCGTACGATCCTAAAGCACAAACTACGAAACCCCTAAACCCTACGAAAACCAATGAAAGTGGTATAAGGTCTCGCTACAGTTCATAACGTTGTAAAGGGGTTGTCTATCCGGGGTTTACTAGGGCTACAATAACCCTGCTTTGGCACTGGCCTTAGCATTAGGATTCCAGTTCTAATCCTCATCACGACAGGTAAGAGTGTTACTTAGTGGTCTACATTACTAGTCGTCTGGGTCCCGATCAGCGCTGTCAGACGCATGTGCCCTCTACCAATGCTTTCCAACGCATCTGCAGGACTTGTAGAATGTGAAGGATGTACAAACCTTGTAAGCATCGAACATTCCAAAGCTGAATCGTTCTGCTCTGATGTCTTGCTTCCTCCCCTCACGTCACAGTTTCATCAATCGACTAGGAGTGCAACAGATCGGGCTCAAGTCAAAACATCTGGTAGATGCGTATCGGATGTCCTGTTCAGACGTGTGCAGCCGAGAATGACACGCATAACGAGCTGGACGTTGAACGCAACGTTCTTAAGTCTTCGCACACATGCCAGTCGCAAGCAGTCTTCAAAACGTTGTTGGACAAGCGGACTCCAGGGTTTAGGGTGTCAGTGTCCTGACAGTCCTTGCAGCTGTGCCGTACAAGATGGTTCAATCATGATATGAATACGAACGGGGAATAGCACAATGTAACAAGGTATGAGAGGAGATAGTATACTTTATTATAACATTTTCATATGCTATAACACAATACCATATATTTTCTACATGTGTATATATATATATATGACATAATAAAATATGTCATGCCCCAGTCAGATCGATCCTGTGGCCCCGAACTAAACACAACAGTCGGTTGCGACTCCATCATCGCTAGAGCCCAAGAACCCTGAACCCCAAACCCCAAAACCAAGACTCTAAACCTGAAGCCCCTTACCCAAAGCAAGACCACCAACCGGGAGTTTCCGAAAATAGGGGACCCTAATCTAGTACCCTAAATAGTAGGATCCTTATTATAAGGACCCCAAAATAAGGTACCCCGATTTTCGGAAACTCCCAACTGCTGCCTAAACCCCTACACTCAAGCCGCACTGTGGAGCAGTAGGCCCGCGAGGGGTTGAAGCGGTGTTCCGCCAACTTTGCCTCTGATTTGTCCAGACCTTCCAAAATCCCTCAGCTAAGGAATATACCGTAAACTTACAGTAGGGCCCCTAGTACGAATTCGCGCTTCTTTTTCCTGGATCTAGGGATTTGGGAAGCTCTGGGCTGATCCGCCTTGAGTTTTGAGATCCCTTGAAGTGCTTTACCCAGAGCCCAATACCCCTTAATTCAGGAATATATTTTAAATCATAATACGAAGGCCTCTATAATTTAAGATATATTCTTAATTAAGGGATATTGGGTTCTCTGGGTACAACATGTGCCAGAAGGGATGGGAGCGCCGCCTGGGATGGCGTTGCGCACTGCACCCCGCAACTCAAAGAGCTCCCCAGACCCCCGGGAAATTACCAAAAAGTAGATCCCTTAATGGGGGTTCCTACTTTTTTAGTAGTAGACCCCCGGGAAATTACCAAAAAGTAGATCCCTTAATGGGGGTTCCTATAAAGTACCCTTAGTAGTATAGGGCCCCAAATTAGGGGATCTACTTTCTAGATCCTCCCGGGGGTCTGGGTCCACGAGAGCTGTCGCCAGTGCCGGCCAGGCCAGCCGTCGCCAGGAGCCCTGCGAGTTCAGAAGTCTCTCCAAAGCCTCTTGGAGGTCATTTGGGGTAGTTATAAGTGGGGTTCCTTTAAGGGTCCCTTTAAAGGGATCTATAGGAGTTCTATAAGGGTATAGGGTTTAGGGTCTACTTGGAGGTCATTTTGGGTAGCTATAAGCGGGGTTATGTCCCCTAATAAGGGTTATAAGTATAGTTACCTTACTTATAACTTATAACCCCACTTATAACTACCCATGAACCTCCAAAGCCTCTCCGTCAGGCTGCCTCTGGCGGCTCCACCTGGGTGGTTGTCAATATTAGGGTCCCTTTTTGGGCCCTTATTATAATACGGCACCTAATAATTATGTTACCCAAAAAGGGACCATAATTTTGACAACCACCCACCTGTCTCCCCAAAGCGAAGCAGCAGCCTCAGCCTTGGTCCGGCCAGGGGACCCCATCGACCCTAAAGCCTCAACTCCTTTGTTTAGGTTCCTGAGTGGCCCCTTTACAATAGGGGTGCCCTTTTTCCTACTGTTGCGTTTTAATGAGGGGAGCCTAAACTAAAAAAGGCAAAAGGGTACTACTCAGGAACCTAGTTGCACAAGGTCCACCTCCTAAACCCCCCAAAATCAACCCATAGACCTTGCAGTAAACCCAAACCCAAAAGCCTAAACCCAAACCATAGATCCTAAGCCCTAAACCCAAGCCGTAGATCCCAAACCTTCAGCCCCTTCCACAGGGCTCCGAAAGCCCCCGGCGGCGACACCAACCGTCGATCCACAAGGCAGGTCGAGCCTCGATCGTCTCAACTTGACTTTTAAGGGGCCTTAATAACCAGAATAGGGTTTTTGGGGCCCATCATACTATAATTAGAATAAAGAACCCCTCAAAAAAGTATAGGTAATTATTAAGGCCCCTATAGTATAGTGCTTTAGACGCTTTAGGTGTTCCTCAAACCTATGCTTCTAGGGGGTTTCATATTGCATCAGAGTTGTTGTATTGTTGGTGTTGCACCGTTCCATTAAGGGTTCCAGATTTTGGGGTTTACTAGGAGGGGCTTTTAAAGCTTTTCAAAAATATTAGTAAATAAGATCCTCTTCAGCCCAATAAGCGAAAATAAAAAATGTCCAAAGCCCTACCTTGGAGAGTAGAACTAGTTCTGTTGGCCTCGATTGGCGGTTCTCTTCGGGGTTCTATGGAGTCTCTTTGGGGTTTAGGGTTTAGCGTTTGAGGTGTGTGTGACAGGGCTCCGTTAACAGTTCCATTGCGGTTCTTCTCGGGCACGTCCGGGGTTTGAGGTTTAGGACCGGGTTCCATCAAGGCTTTTGTTAGGGCTCTTGGGAATTGTAGTGAACCCAGACAGTTAGGGTTTAAGGAAAAGGATGACTAGTGCCGGGATGCTCTATGCTTTACATTATGGGGATGGAAATATTGATGTTTCATTTCTGGCTTCTACCTAAACCAATTACAATGCAAACAAACAAACGCACAAATATGTGAGGTACTAATTTTGCTTAATGTTCGGCCAGTGGTCGTCAATCCTTACTGCAGCCCGCCATCTCGTTGCATGGCATGCTTGTTTCAAACTCAGGAGTCTCATTTGAGCATATGCTATGCATAGCTGCATGCTATCAAGGTTCAACAGGAGCAGCAGCAGCAGCGGAAGAAGAAGCAGTAGTAGTACTAGGTAGGAGTACGAGTAGGAGTAGTAGCAGTAGTGGGAGTAGGAGTAGGCGCCGTGCTGCACGCGGCGGCAGATGGGCCCAGCGGTGGGCGCGGGCTTGCTTGACTTCTGCCTGGCTATGGTTCTGGGATTTGGCTTTGAGGGTTGAGGGTCTTAAGCTTTGAGCTTGGAGGGTTTCAGATTAAGCCCCGTTTCGGATTTAGTCCCAGCAGCTGCGGTCTGAATTAGCTAATGGAGCTGTCCGTTTATAGTCCGCGTATTATATGGCACACCCACCATACCTCTATTCCGCAGAGTTACTGTAACTCTATTGCCGTAGCGCAATACACCCTAGAACCATAATATCGGGTTTTGGTCTATAAAATGTTATACACATAGGATACTCAAGAACCCTAACTTCGCAATAGTAGTCGTAATTATTCATGCTTTCATATCAGACTCCCAAACCCTAAACCCTGACCCCCCAAGGCCTTAAACTCCCAAGCCCTGGCAGCCCTCCAAACTAAACCCTAAACTGTCAACCCTAAATGTAGAGGCCCCTAACAGCCCCTATACAAACTTATACAACCGGAACCCGTTTCCAATAACCTCTATATCAAACCCTTGATAACGCCCTGATGAACCCTTAGACAAAACCCACAAAACCCTGTATCACCCTCATGAAACCCCGAACCCCTAGACCCCTAAACCCTAAAGCCCTGCTAAACCCAATAGGTGAAAACCCAATCGTGTTTCAGGGTCCTGGGATTTGGATTCTGCAACCCCTAAACCCTAAAGCCTAAACCCCTGAACCCCTAAACCCTCAACCCTAGATCCGAAACTCTCATGAACACGGCCCCTCCGCGCGGCCTGGATGTGGGCACGTCGTTCCTGTCCACGACGACCACCATGGCATCGGCCTGGGTTGGGTTTAAGGCTTTTTGGGTGTGAATAATCACTCCTTCTTGTCTTTGTTTGTAAGTAAACATCCTTGCTTAAGCCTGATTGTTGAGCCGGCTTTCCGACTTAGGGTATAATAGGGCTATATGAGGTGTGATTGCCTGCATTAAGTGTCCATAGGGAGTTGCCGTGAGTTCTGTGTACTTACTGTGATTCCTCTTTCAAGCCCTCGAACGTAAACTCGAATCAAATCCTGCCGAAAACAGAAAGGATTGGCACGAAGAATAGGTGATGGCAGACACTCTGAGATTGCAGCGAGCTCATCCATCCGCTCCAACAGCAGCACGCCCTTGGCAGGGGTCGTCTGATACGCAGAAACTGGCACAACCTTCATGAAGCATGTACCCTAAAGTAGGAGGGATCCTTAATGTGATTCAACGTTTGCTGCTTAAGCAAGGGAGTTCCCGAAGCCCTAAACTCCGAAACCGTCCAGAACTGGGTTATCAGAGTCTGTGGAAGTCTCCGAGAGTACCCGAACCCCAAACTTCTGAATGTTTAGGTTTCCTATATCATTATGACCTCCTGCTGCAAATCATGGCAAGGTAATTGTTGGCTACAAGTAAGACTCATCTTAGTTGCCGAGTTCAGAAGTCCCACAATGCAGGTTTCAAAATTCCAAAAGAGATGCCCCAAAAACCTTAGCGTCTATACATTCAGCTACCAAGTCATAGATGTTTGAGGCCTAAACTCGGCACAAGGCGATCCCAGACCTGTCCGGTCTCCATAACTGACGCCTCATCCTCATGTGCTCTGAGAACTCCGAAAATCCCGCGCGCTACCGGTAGACCGAACTCTACGTTATGACCGCAGATTTCTGAACCTGAAAATGAGTCATAAACTTTAAACCCAAATCCTAGCAGTAGCAGTAGTAGTATAGTAGTAGTAGTACTACTACTACTACTACTACTACTCCTGCTGCTGCTGCTACTACTACTACTACTACTATATTACCTCAACACCCAAATCACTCTTTCAGGAACCCTCAAAAGCAAGCTCAGCCTCCTCTCTCGTCATGCCGCGCGCCAGGGTTCCCTCGCCGGTCGCCTGTGAGGGGAGGTTCAGGGTTTGGGGTTTCGGGTGTTTAGTAACACTGCTAGTAGAGGGGCCTTAATTTTTAGATTCGGGTTTTGGGCTCCTTTATGGTATCAATATAATACGGTTTTAGGACAACATTGCTAGTTGGTCTGGCCCGCGAAACACTAGTCCCTCAAATCTCAGGTTCTGAACTCATTGCCCCGATGCCTCCAAGATGTTCACGAGACGTTTAAGGCTACTGAGAACCAAGCGACGTGCAGAATCTTAGACCGGACGGTTTGTATGAGATCGGGGTTTTAGGGTTTAGGGTTTAGGTCAACTTCTTGAAGGTTGCATTGCATTGGTCTCTATGCAAAGCACCAATTTGCAACTGGCTTGACTTGCTCGAACCCGAACTTCACACGCAGGAGGCTTGAAGACTTTATTTGGGGGCCTTGATAATTAGAATGGTGTTTTGGGGCCCATTACATATGCTATGACTGTAATAACGAACCCCCAGAATAGTATTGGTAACTATGAAGGCCCTTATATATTACACCCCCCATAATACCCTTTATAAAGTAACCCTAATAGGACCCTTTTTATTGGTAACTATAATCCAGCCCCTACATTAAACGGAAACCCAAAGTCTCGAGCCCTAAACCCAAAAGCTAGAAGCTGTAAACTCTCGGACTCGAGGCTGAAAGACCCAAACCCCAAAAGCCCAAAACACGACCCCTATCCTTAGTTGCTGAGTTGATAAGCCCCCCAAAAAGTGTATATACTTTCAGTTCTATAAGAGATCACACGATCACCAAAAGTGTAGAGTGTGCTCACTCACCTACTAGGTATCATCACTAGCTAAGAACCTTTATAGCAACCCAAATCCGAAACACAGAACTGCTGGGGATGTTGCCTCCAGACCTTGGCTGAAGGCCTCTTTCATCTCTGTCCTGTCCTGGTGGCTTCGGGTCTTCAGGGCAATGTCGGGTTTTGGTGTTGGGGAAGAAGTTGTACAGGTCAGCTTCATAGGTTTTTGTAGTGGCTTGGTAAGTTGGTTTTGCAAAAGATTAGATTAGGGGGAGGGTACAAACAAGTACCAAGTAACCCTAAATCCGCTCGGTCGGGATACCATGTCAGTGTAGCTAAGCCTTGCACCTTTACGTACCATTACACTCAACCCTAAACTGTAAACCCGGAAGCCTGAACCCTAAAGCCTAAACCCTCGACTCTCTTGCATAATATATGGCAAATATTACACGATATACAATAAACAGTACTTAACATATAAGCTTTAACACAAAACCTATAACCTATAACATAGCCCATAACTGTTTAGGGTCCAGGGATTTGGTTAGGTTCTCGGGCTAATGTTTAGGTTGTTGTTACCTCTCTGCACATCTTACGAACCTGGTCAATGTAATATGATGGGTGTCTTCAAGTTACAGGTACCTGCTTGGAGGTTCATGGGTAGGTATAAGGGTTTCCTTAAGGGTCCCTTCAAAGGGATCTATGGGGATTCTATAAGGGTATAGGGTTTAGGGCCTACTTGGAGATTCATGGGTAGTTAGAAGTGGGGTTAGTTGTAAGGTAACTACACTTATAACCCTTATTAGGGGACTTATGACCCCACTTATAGCTAACCATGAACCTCCAAGTGGTGTATATCAGATCCCACTGCCTGGGATCCCTTATCTTTGGAAGCACACAAGTCAAACCCTTCTTACAGCCTGCTTAAATCAAACCCTACTCGCTTCCTCAACCTATACCAGGGACTAGAAGGGGACAGTGTTACTAAACATTCCGATAATCTGTTATAAAAAATACGAGGAAGGAGCATTACGAATGACCCCGTTGTCTTCGAATTAACCCCCCCCTCTGTTTTTTGACTCCCTTCCCTCTTTTTTCTGACCGCCTCCCCTCTCTTCCCTGACCCCCCCTCCCCCCGCCCCTATGGGACTGGATCTGACAAAGACGTCATAATCGTGGTGGTCGACGGTCGTCGTCGTCGTTGGGGACCTCTTGGCTTCCCCCCTCCACCGTTTTAGCGGAGGGGGTACTGAGCCCTCCCACGATGTCAACGTGGGTCCCTGCGGCGGGAGGGAAAAAAAAACGAAGTCCGCGTCCAAGATGTCGAGGATGTAGACCTGGGCAGCGGAGGGTCAGGGTTTACGGGTTTAGGGTCTAGGTTCCAGGTTTTTTCCGGCCCGCAGGCTCAGGGTTTAGGGCTTAGGGTCGATTACCACAAAGGGATTCAAAGGTGCCCATGTTTTGAAACGCCTCTATACCATGCCCCCCTCAGAACCATAGTAAAAATCGTATGTTTAATATTCTCTTTGGTTTTATATGAACAAAAAAGGAATCCAAAGGAGACTATACTATATATGCTCCAACAGCAACTTCTCCGGAAGCGCACGTGAAAGCTGCTGCTGGCAGTGGCCCAGCGGCAAGGAGTTGGTGGACAGCAACTTTCCCAGGATGAACTTCGCTGGCCTTTTCAACTTCACCTCGAACCAGAACTCAGGGCTTGCTAGTCCTAGAGTGCTTCGGACACCACCTGCTTGTTTTTCGGCCCTGAGCCCTGTAGACAGTTGATTTCTAGTGCCCCAGAAGCTTTAGGCGAGAGGCTATTCGCAAGAGCCGGACGAGGCGAANCAGTTGATTTCTAGTGCCCCAGAAGCTTTAGGCGAGAGGCTATTCGCAAGAGCCGGACGAGGCGAACGAACATCAAGAGACGGAAGAACCTGGTGGAGCGCGTCAACCTCGGAGAATATAGAGCTGGAGGAGTCGGAGTTTTGGGGTTTTCGGATTTGGGGCCGAGAAGGCTGATGGTTTCAGTAATTTAATGAATACCTATACCTGCATACACGCCGTGAGAACTGCGACAAAAGCAT
>BGNK01001983.1:57338-120071 GCA_003297005.1 Symbiodinium sp. clade A Y106
GCATGGAACTGAAAATTTCCGTCGGGGTTGTTCGCGCCGCAGATCTGACCCTTAAGTGCCAGTAAGAGTGAAAGCTTTCCAGCGGTTGGGTGCCGGTGCCGCTGCCGGGGTACGTTCCGCTGACGCCGGCCCAGAATCCGGCAAACCAGCAGGTCGACATTTCGCTGACTGGTTCCCCAACATGCATTTGCTTCCTCAGATCGGCCACCACTACTTTGTCGAAGTACGTCTGCTGCAGATAGGTCACCGCCTTCTTGCTGACCGATTGCAACCGTGCAAATGCCGCTGACCACACCGCATCGAAGAGCACCAGGCTTGGCAACGTTCGACTGACTGTGATGATTTTGTCCAGCCGCTTAAAGGCTTCGTCTTTGCGTCCACCCGCTTTTTTCCTTACAGGAAAATATATACGTTTTCTGCTGGCTTGTCAGACTACTGACTTCTGCATGGATTGAGGAGAAAGTTGTTCCACTCTCTTTTATATCCAAGGAACCTACACCGCGCCTTCTCGCTGTCGGGCTCTAGCCTTGGGTCGACACTTTACAAGCCTGTCAAAGATGTCAAGTAGCACTCTTGTGCACAAGTAGCACTCTTGCACCACGCATTCTACAAGATGCGCACCGGGAACTAGGTCTACGCTTCCGCGAAAAGCCCCCTAGTAATCATGCGTTCTCGCTGCAGCATATTGCGTTCTCGCTGCAGCATATAGTCTGGGGTGCGGCGCAGGCACGACGGAGCAGAGTAGTTTCTCCAGCTGCTTGTAGGAAGCCCGCCGCATGTGCGCATAGTCATCGCATGGTCTTGCTGCTGGGAAATGGGTTTTCCGGGCTGTTTCCAGGCCCTTTGCGTAGTCTTGTGAAGCTGCCACACCGGCTTGTGCAGATCAAGCCCACAGCACTGCTTGGCTAGGTCTGCAGCAGTCACGAAGAACTGACTAACATTCTCCGCAGACTCCGTGCTCATCATCGCTTGCGCGAATGGCTCCTGCGTCAGAGTGCGGACCTTCGGTCGGCTGGACTCGCGCGCTCGAGCGTCTCTAGTCTGAGAAGCATACTCGCTGCAAACGAGGAAGCTCAGCGTGGCTACCGTATACCCGTTGATGATGACATCTTGCTTCCCATCGATGGCAAGTTTCACAACCTTGCCTTGCGCTGCTTGGGCACGACATCATGCCCGGGCAGGTCCACACAGCACAAACACGGTCCTCGTTCAAGACGGGCGCTGGCAGAACGCACAGCTGTGTGAGCGGAAGATTGCCCCATGTCGCTATGTCACGAACCAGAAAGGGGGCTGCTGCAACCTCCAGCTGCCCAATCGCCCCTCGAGTCTGCCGCTGCCTCGGGACCTTCTGTTGGCCTGTTTCCTTGTTGGTTCTCGTGACGAATTGGTGCAGCTGACGCGCCTGGCAGCGCAATTTCAAGCTAGCCTTGCCCAAAGCATCCCGCACTTTTTGGGACGTGTGTCGATGCTTGCCAATGTGTGTGTGCGCATTGCCCACTCCTCTGCTACAGTCCACAAACTCCCTCCAACCGGTTTTTGCAGCGTCCGGTGTGTTCCGCGAACACGAACTGTTGCAAGGGCTGACCCTTCAGAGAACCGATGGCTGGCCTGAACCTGCCGCGTGCAGCCGACGCACGCTTCTGGTTTGCAGGTGGCACGCAGGCGGCGGGCGGGATCTTTTCTAGCGCCAAGGATTCGTTCAACTTCTTCTCGCAGTCGGGAATAAGTGTCAATGACGATGTTCGGGCGGCCTTCGTGCAGGACTTGCCATGGCTGCGCACCCTCTGTTCTGGCTGCTGCGTCGTCTTCCTCAAGCAGGGGCCGTCTTGCGGCGCAGGACTTGCCCTGGCTCCCCATCCGGCTTTGGCCCCAGAGCCGCCCTCGCCACGGCTTGCCGGGCATTGTCGCGCCGGTCCATGCACGGAGCTTCCGACTTCCTGGATGGCGTGGGGTTCTGGCCATTGCGATGTACGGAGCTGCCTTCGATGTCTGGGGCGGCGTGGGCTTGGGGCCATTGCTCTCGATGGCGGGCATGGACGACGCGGGATGCGGGCCATTGTCTTCGGCTGGGTGCGACTACCGAATCCTCGCAGCTGCAGGTACTCCAGAGCATCGCGGTAAGCAGACTCCGCCTGACTTCGAGCTTCCGAGCGCGCGACATTTCTGCAGATGCTTACGCCAACGGAGCTTTTGAGCAAAAGAAGAGCCTGCTGGTTCCAGCGATCGTTGCTGCTGCCGGCGGCCGAACGCTTCTTGGCCCACGTCCTTTTCCGTATATCTGCTGCCAGGACAGCTGCACCGTACAGAAATCTGTACGTGAAGAAATTCATGGACAGCTTGATGCAATCGGCGGGAAGCGAGGCAAGCAGCTGCACCTTCTCTTCGTGGCCACTCGCAGCTGCAAGTACATTCCCCAGAGCTGACATAATACACTGGACCAGAATCCAACACTGGCCAGCCAGCACCCAGACTTGTTCGGGCAAGACGCGAAAGTTTCGTCGACTCCCAATGTCCGTGTCAGGTCTGAGCACACCAGTCTGAAGCGGTACACTGCCTCTTTTCCTTCCTCGTCGGTCGCACCATGCAAGAAGCGGGCTGTCGGTTGGCAGTGGCGCTTGCGGGCCCAGATGCTGCAGAACCAAACGGAAGATGGACTTCACGAGGGGCAAGACCAGATACCCGCCAAAGTGCGCTGTCTCGGGAGGCCCAGGTTCTCCGGCCGAAGCGAAGGAAAAGACGAACCGTCCTGCCAGGCCGATACTGCATTTTTCTTCAGCGCACGCCCACCAGTTAGCAAGTAGTGAGCATTGCTGCAAGATAACCACACCCACGTTGGTGCGCTCGTCTTCTGGACCCGCGTCGGCTTCGGCTACTTGTCGTCGACGAGTTTGTCGATCCACGGCTGTTTCCCAAGGCACTGGCCCACCTGACCCAGACGTCGTGCCCGCCCTTGCTCCTCTTACATACTGCGGATGCTTTGTTGCTCCTACCAAGGACCGTGTGCATGCCTGACTGCCGAACCACAAAGTACTACTATCACGCACGGTTGACACGTTCCTGCCTGTGGCGGCACCCAGGTATCTTTGCCAATTCAGGTGTGTGGACTGCGTCCAAGTTGCCGACGAAGGCCACACCGGACACAAGACAGGCCCTCCTTCGCCTGCACCGATGAACTGATAGCCAGCAGTGCTGCGCAGGCGGTCCACGGCTGCGGCATGGGTGCCGACAGGTTGAACGTGAAAGCCATCTGAAGCCAAGCCAGGAGCGAGCTCGGGCCTCTCTCGCAATACTTCAAGCATGGCTTCCTTCAAAGGCTCCAGCGTCGGACTCTTGCCAGATCCCGGTGAAGCGGTTCCCTCAGGCCAGCAGCGAGCTCGAACAGGAAAGCCGGCTGCATCATAGATTACGTGCTTGTTGAGCAACGTGCCCAACAATGAGTAGAATGAGTCAATGTAGAACACTGTCGGCAAGCCCGTAGTCCTTGACCACGCTTCGAACAAAACAGCAAGCGGGAAAAAAGTCGTTCTCCAGAGCGGCATCGCCAGCTGCACGGCGTCTGACGCCACGCGACTTGCTGCCTGGCATATTCCTGCGCACTGGCACGAGGCTGCTCGCACAGGTTCCTCCAGCTAGGCTCCACCGTCTCGCAAGAAAACAGTGGCAAGGACCGCAGCTGTTCCACGCAGTCTTTGTAGGAGTTCGCTTTGTAGGCAGACAGCAGTGCATCAACGGCTTTCTCGAACTCCATGTGTCCATCCTGCTCGAGAGGAAGAAGTCCCTGGTCTGTGGACTGGCACCCGCTTGTCTTTTCGGACCTTCCGAGCTTAGGCGCCGAGCCTGTCCTGCGTCTCGCTCCCAGGAGCCACGGCTTGCCCGTCCCGAGCGCGCGGAGGAAGGTTTGTTGGCTGCGAAATTTCTTCCGAAGTCTTTGTGGTGTTTTTTTCCACGGGAGTACGTCGCTGAAACGTGCTGGACATGTCTTGGCTGTCCCTACGAGAACGCACCGCTCCTCTGCTGGCCACCTGGTCGCGGGCCTGTGATTCTTGCGCAACGCGATGGTCCTGCACGCTGCCGTAGAACGCCAGCACAACATTGTAGCTTATACGGACTTGCTGCATGCGGCACGCCTCTCCACGGTGAAATCATTGCACAGTTTCCAGCCACCATCATCGTGCACCCATGTGACAAAGTGTCCTGCGCGCGAGTCTGTGCTGCTGGATGTATGCTCCACCACCGCCACAAGCGCAAAGTCCTGCCCGGCCGCGGACAGGATAGGCTCGAACTCCACGACACGCCGATTCCGATGTTGCACTCCCTGGCTGTCGATGTTTCCTGCTCGCGGGACTCCGAGCACGAGCGCAGGTGCCACGCCCTCGATCAAAGCCTTCGCCTGACCTTGTCGCGTGGAGGGGCAGCTGTCGCACCTCAGTGTGCACGGCTGCGGCTTTTGGTACTCCGACAGCAATCTCGAGAAGCTGGTGCTGCTCTCCAGCATCAAGACGGACCAACTCTCTGACGATGTCCTCACCGTCACTTCCAGGCCCTTCTCACAGTCCGGGTTCGGGCAGGAGTGTCGTACTTCTCGCTGCACACGTGCCCCAAAGACATACTGCTGGCAACACTTCTTGACGTCCTGGGGACCATCGCGCTGTGTGACGAATGCACGTTTTTAAGATTAATCCCTGATCTGTAAATCGGCTCGCAGACACACTATATGAACGTGAACTATATGAACACAGACGTCTTTCACGATGCACAACACACGCGCACGTTTGAAGTTGGCACGCCCTGCCTCCTGCTGCTGTCCCAGTGCATCACAGAGCGCGTGCGCGAATAACACGGCCGAGTCCTGCCGCCCCGCATCCAGGCCGAACTCGCTCACGACGGGCAGCCACTGCTCCATGCAGCGCCGGTCTGCACGGCCTGCGTCACGCGCTTGCAGCGTGCTTCGCAAAAGAAACCAGAGGGCAGCCGGCTTCGCAGCAGTCGGAAGGCAAAGCTTGGAGCAGGCGACTGACCTGAGGCAGATGAAAAAGAGCCTGGAGCACCGAGTTAACGAAGCACGTGTTGCCGATGTTTGCGAGTCCAGCTTCTCTGCAACCATCTCGGCCAAGCCTGGCGACGCATACTCAACCCCNAAGCTTCCTCGGACAGGGGTTGCTGCCGGAGGGGGGGGGGTCAAAAAAACGAGGGGCCCTTTTGCTCTCCAGGGTTGTATGCTCGAGTTTACATTAGGTGCATACTGATGGCACTTGATGGCCTTCAAGGTTCTGTGTTACAGCTTCGGTCTCCTTGCATGCGCAGGTTTTCTAGTGTACTGTATCGACTTGGGCCGTTCTCGGGGCACGGCCAATGAGCCCATCACAACAGATGCATTTGAAAGAAGGTCCCCCATGTCCTCCCAAATTAAGATACGAAGAAGACCCGATTTAAGAACCCAAAGCCACCAACACCCAGTGTAAACTCGATATAAAACCATCTTTTACAATCCCGTTCCGCCCTTACAGCATCCAATTTGCCCCAGTCAAAGCCAAAAAAACAACAGGCACTGAAGCTTCGGGATCTGGATATTACCCTGAAAGCTCATCGACTCTAAGCCCTAAAAGCACAGAAGCCGGGAGATGGGCCTTTGCCGGACGGAAGGCTCTTCCTGGCATTACAAGGGCCTCAATGAGGTTTGGGGGTTTATTCCGGTATGAGGATATTAAGTTTTAAGGCTTCACGGGGAATCCAACTCTAGCTCTTGAGCTTTGTTCTGGCAAGATTGCAGCCTTCGCAGCTGCTGGGGCAGTTACCCGCTGCTCTTCGTGTTCCTCAGGGCACAATGAGGGATTGAGCTTGCAAAGAACATGTCGAAGTAGCAGTGTGTAAACTGTACGCACTGGCACATCGACGGCAGAAGGCACTGAAACGACATTGTACAAACCAACACCCGGAAGCTTAGGCTGAAACCCTGAAGGAGAAGGCCCCAAAACCCAACCAACAACCCGGAAGCCCCCATCATGTTAAGGTCGGAGCTGGTTGACACTCAATCTGAACAGCAAGATCGCTGAAAGGATCTCTGTATAAGGAATTACCCTAATCGGCCAAGCGACGAGATGCTTCTGCAAGGCCTGAAGTAGGGAGGCTCCATCACGGATGGTGCACTGAGCTGCAATGGCTCCAGGGCTAGAGGGTCATACCACTGAACAATAACTATAACTATCGTAGTAACGAAGCCTGAAAGTCCATCGATTTCAGCCCTTCACAGGCAACATCTTTGGGATGACGAAGCTAGGCTGCTGGAGAGTTAGAGCCCCTAGAAGATACCAGAAAGGGGGGGTTTTCTACCTTGGCCCCGGTTCAAGGCTTTAGAGCTTTGGCTTAGGTGTCAGCGGCTTCGGGCTTAGGGCTTCGGGTCCGGAGATTTAAAGCTTGGGGCTTCGGGGTTTCGGGCCTTATTTAGTGCTTTCGGCTTTCACGATTTGGGGCTTATTCTGTTTATGTGAGTAAGATATACTCAGACATACATCCTGAAATCTCGCGCATGGAACAACCGCATTGACTGCAAAGATGTACTCCCTATTGCTATGCCATAAACGCTCTCCGAACTCCATTCTAATTGCCAAGGCCCTCTCCCTGCCTATCGCCTACTGACAGATTTCAGGAGCTTGAGCTTCAGAAGTGAAGGCCTTCTTGTCACTAATCATCCTCGCCTGAAGTTTAGCTTCATCGTGCGTCCAGGTTGATCGCAGGTGTTGAGCGGGGTAGCAGAGCCTTTCTAATGTAGCTATCTAACACTCTGCAGTGTCTTCTGAAAGCATACGCACGCATTACATCGTGTAGGGTTGTTTCGCTGAAGTGAAACCCTTTATGGGCTCCTTCTTGCGCGCTGCTTTAGGGCTCCTGACTGTGGGGCGCTGAAGACGCTGCTGTTGGGCTTTCTGTATTCCCTTGAGAAGTAGCGTGTCCGTCTTCCTGCTACTCAATTTCGGCACAGAAACTCCAAAATAGAAGGACAACGAGGGTTATTCCAGAGAAGCTGGGTAGGATCTTTGGACTTTAGGCTCTTGGTGTTTGCAACAGCGAGACAATCTCAGAGCCTCGAGACTGGCACTCTGCAGAGTAATCGGGACATCCTCTCTCCTTCACTGGATCTTGGCTGTGTGACCGCTAGGTTGCACAGGATGATGCTTGATTTCAGGCGGCTTGAGATGGTTTGGGTTTGGGGTTTAGAGATTAAAGTTTCCGGTTTCGGGGTTTGGGTTTCAGGTGCATGGGTTGAAGATTCAACTTCCAGGAGCTGCCGCTATTCGGTTCTGTTTAGGAAGTCGTAGATACGTGTGAAAGCCTAAGGGTAGTGCTTGCAACCAATACCTGTCCGGATTCCCTACAAGGACCTCTAAGTGCCCAACCTGCGAAAGCAGACAACCCTAAGACCGGCCGAGGCAGCCTAAGGAAAGGAGACCCTGAGCCCAAAGCCATGAGAGGAAACACGGTAACCTTGATCCGTTCAGCTCTAAGCCCCTAGTAGCCAGCGATGTCCTCTTGGCATACAGCTCCGTGATCTTCTTCATCGCAGCCTGCCCAGAGGCATACAGGGCCAATATAGGGTTCGTAATCGGATACTATTAGTTACTGTTGCGCCGATATACGGGGCCTTACGGTTTGAGATGGGGGAATAAACAGCTCTACAAGGCACCTTGTGGGGTGATGTTGGGATTCCAAGGGTCACCTATTCGACTAGGAAGCTTACAACCTGCCTTCAAAAACGTGACTAGAAGCTGCAAGCATGAAGAAGAATAGTGCTTTAGGGGTCTATCATCAAGCCACTCGAAGACAATACTCTGTAAAGTCATTAATGCTCCCATTCAAAGCTAAAGCTGTGTAATGCTCCCCAGCCTCTGCGAATTGAAACCTTCGTTTGGCATTCGGGATTTATTCGAAGGCCGGCTTGTGTGGCAAAGCGCATCCCAAGGCCCTTAATATAATTAGGGGCTTGAGTAATTAGGAACTGCGCTCCTGATCAAAATGCAAGCCCCTTTCCAAAATTATCAGAGTCCACTTCTTCGGGCCCGAATATGAACTTCACTCTGATGCTGCCCAAGCGATGTCAGGAAGTAGCTGTGACCTTGGCATGCAGAAACAGGGAGGCCTGCATGACTGCGACGCCTAAAATCCCATATCCCACGGCACGAACTTCGATTCGACCTTCGATTCTTCTGATGGGAACATAGGGTGAACTGCACACGAAAATTCAGTGTCGGGTGTGCCATGAACCATCGCAGCTGAGCTGCCAAACCAAGTGACCCGAAGCCCTCAAATGCTGCATATATGGGCTTTTGTAACTAGAACAGGGCTTTTGGGTATGCAAGACTTTCTCGTATTGTAGCTATATACCATAAAGGGATACTCCCTTCAATCAAATGCCCAACCTCTCGCTGTCCACTCTGCTGCAGCGTCTTCGCAGCCTGCTTGCAGACGGACAGCAGGCTTCGGATGTTCTCCGAGGGTATAGGAACTCCGCCATTTGCTAGTGAGGTTTGAACACTCTTACAGTCCGTGTATACTTGTGCGGCAATATCCCAAACCTCTACGTTGCACTTTTCTAATTCGGGGCGCTGTGAGGATGTAAAGTAGCAATCGGGCTTCTGATTCGGCGCTGACTGGATCGGCTGCCTCAGATAGGGGCTTTCGGGTATATGTTCTGTTGCAAGATTCGACGAAAAGCCAGCACGATAACCAACCGGGCGAAAACAAGAATGACGGAGACGACGAGCACCATACCCATGCCAGCGACCATAACAGCAACCAGCAGTAGCATCAACAAGCTAGAAAGAAGCCCAGCCTCTGAAACACGGCACTCCACATCAGCAGCCAATCATCCCACAAAATCTCACGCATCGTAATCCAAAAGTGGAAGCCGAGACACCCAGCAAGAACAACCTCAAACCTTTAATCCTACACCCGAAGTCCTGTCCCCACATCCTAAGCTTTAAGCCCTGAAATGATATGGGGACCCTGAGCCCTACACAATTAGAACTCTGTACTTAGCATTAGCCCACTTGGCCTTCTCGCCCACACCACGGCTCAGGGCTGATGCCTGACGGCGCTCTGCCTCAGAGAAAGAGGGGTTGTCGAACCCGATCGTTTTTGAGCGGCGCTGGCGTTGGGGTTGGGATCCGGTTGTAGTGCATGCCAAGGGCGAGAATGAGAGACAGGGAGTTCAGGCTGATGTCCGTGTCTGGGAAGGAGCGTGTGCGGACGGGGTTCAGGGAGTCTATGACAGATGTCTTCAGGCAAGCTAGATGCATAATGTATTGAATAGAAGAGCCTATTCGCAGATTAGGGTTTCGGTATTGATTATCATACAACCTTAATGAGCCCATAAACGGATGTAATTTGTAATCAGCGCCCCTTGGCACACACATGTACGTGGGCTTTGGCAAAACGTTGGCGTTTGCATCTCTTGCATCTTGTAATTCGTCGAATTTGTGTTAATAAGCATTGTAGGTTCAAGGCGACTCAAGCATCAGCTCAGTCAGAAACTTGGCACGCTGTGATGCAGGGCGGGAGATGCAGATAGAAGGGCTTCAGGGCTCTGCAGGTTTTGGGTAGGTGGAATTTCAACAACTATCCTTAAATCGCGACGCCCGAAATTCTTTACGCAGTCGGGGCAGCACATGAACAACAGCCCCGAAGGCCTCTGGTGTGGAGGAGCTCAGTGTAGGTGATGACTTGATTGGCCCTACTGTCTAGACTCTAGAGTCCAGGGTTTGTGGACTGGTTCAGAGCGCTGAATGCAAGATGATGACAAGCGCAACATACCCTTAGCGACACCCCCGCAGGAACAGTAAACCCTGGGCCCTGAATCATGTCCGGCGTGTGGGTTCAAGGTCAAAAAGCTGCAACGGCTGGTGGGTCTTCTGGAGTCTGGGCCTTTTTCAACGGGCTGGCTCGAGCTATTCGCGCAAGTCGAATTCCTGGCAAAGGTCGCATGGCCAAAAGCACTGCTTGCCGAGTGCAGCCAATTAACAAAGAAGAATGAAAAGCTGGAAAAACGTGAGCAAAAGTAGGTGGGTCCACTCAGCCCGGCCTGAGGGTAGCCCACCAAGGCTGTGGCCCGTAAACTCGCTGAGCGGGCTTCCAGGCATGGGTGCCATCCCGGAGTGGCGCCACCGACGAATCATCGGCGATATCAGACTCCCTATACACCGTTCTACAGCAGGCGGAGACTTTAAGATGCTCAGCCATTCTGGCTTCATCCCAAAACTCCTGAGAACACACTTCACATCTGGTGCCGAAAGACACCCTTCGATGCTCGGCCAGAAGGCGATGTGCCACTGCCCGGTGCGTACCCAGAGCCCGCTTGGTGCGGAAGCTGCTTTGACAAACCTCGCAGCTATAAGGAAGGGCTGCCGAGGGCAGAGCAAGGACGCTCACTTGATCACCTTTGGCACGGGCAACAATGGACTCTGGGTCCATGCGCCGCTTGCGGCAGAGGCGGGAGAGGCAAGCCCGGATCTTCACCTTCGCTCGGGTAGTCAGCGGTGCCAGGCCGCTGAAGAGCTCCTCCGGTGTGAGGGCTCGGTGGTCGAGCAGCCCTGTGGTCAAAAGGAAGTCCATGGTCGGTTGCCACCACAGTGGCTCCTGGCACAGCTCCTGGTAGACTCCCCGTAGGCCGTGGGCACAGACCTGCACCAACAGTCGTAAACGCTCGGCCGCAAGTAGTTCATCCGGCATTGGAAGCTCGAGCGCTGTGAATCGGCAAGAGGATACACCAAGCATGGCCCGGAAGGACCCTCGGTAAAAACCCGTGATGGTCTCGCGGAAGAGGTTGGCCTCCTGACACGTCCGTAGAATCAGGTGCCCGGCTCCATGCAGGAAGCGGCCCAAAACGCGGCTGCGCAGGAGCTCGCGTTTCTCGGTGAGGAGTAGGCACGGATTCCAAAGGAGCTTCGCTCTAAGAGGCCCGTACACTGCCTGAGCCAGTAATCGTCTGTGCTTCAGGCCAGGGAGCTCTTGGCCGTCAGCTCGGATCAAGGCTCCCAAGTAAGTGTATTGCGGGACAATCCGCAGGCTTGGACCGCTGTCCATCGCCACACAAGGCTCCATGGCACTGAGGGCACGAAGCCGGGCATCCCTGGACTGTCGGCCGTGGAACGCCATCATGGCCTCGGTCTTATCGAGGCCAAAGTTGGCACTGAGACCTGCGGTCGCCAGGGCCTCGAGCATGGCCTGCGTGATGACCCGCACGGCCGGCACCACCTCCGCAGGGTACGCTACTGCGATGAGGACACATGTATCGTCCGCCCATGTGGGCGTGCATCCGACATGCCGCTGTCGCAACGCGAAGGGAGGCTCCCAACCGTTGGCCTGCAGGACTTCCCGAACGCGCCTCAGCAAACCGGCGAAGACGAGTCCGAAGAGTGCATCCGCGAGCGGCGCTCCAGGAATGGTGCCACTCTCGGACTTATACACTCTATCCGTGGCCTGACTGCACGTAAAGGTGTTTTCGCAGGAGTTCCCGCAGTTCAGGCGTGGGCCTCGGCTAGTTCGCCGCGCCTAGCGTGCTGTATGTAGTGCTCCCGCAGACTTTCCTCCGCAAAGAGGAGCGCAGCACGAGAGCGTAGCAACAATTCATCCTCCCGCTGCGCGGTGGTGAGCACCAAGGTGTCTTTGACGACCGCATAATAAGCGGAGGCAGCATCAACGAAAACAGCAGCTCCCGAGCGGCCTTCTCTTCGGAGGGAGTCGAAGTGGGCTCGCACGCAGGCAATGGGCAGGCCGAGAGAGCAACCCGGCACGCCTCCAAATTGATCCGGTGCGCGGACCGACCTGAGAGCATCAACGACTTTTGGCCTCAACGCCTTTTGCACCGCTTTTCCATCATTCTCCAGCAGTGCAATTGCTCGGTAACCAGTACATGCTTCCGGACTTTTGGATGGCTTGGGAATTGGGACCGCCAAGCTGCCCCGCCAGTGAAAAGGCGTGGCATCACGCATCAGCTCCTTGGCTATCACCGGCCAGTATCGAATGGCAGCCGCAAGCGGCGCCTCAAGGTAAGCCTCCGCGGGGATGCCAGAAAGCCCCGCCGCTTTGGCTCGCTTAAGCCCCGCGAATCCTCGAGTAAGCGCGGCAATCGAAGGAAGCGCAGTGCCATCCCAAGGAAGATGTTCAGAGAGCGGCGACACAGGGTCGTCCCCCGCCGCAGGAGTCTGCCCAGGGTCCGACAGGGAACCGCCCTTTGGCAGATGAGGGGGCTGGAGATTCGGTCCCGAGTCCATGGGAGTGTTGCCCGCTGGGTGAGGCACATCCTCAGCTCCAAGACGGGGCTGTGCGTGTGCGGCGGGGAGTGCTGCAGCCCTAGGGCGAGAATCGCCGCCCGCAATAGGATGGGACGTCTCCCTGGTGAGGTCTGACACGCAGGCAAGAGCAGCCCTCTCCGCAGTGGCAAAATGTCTGCCAAAAGCCTGTTGTACATCCTCTTCCAAGACTGGCGACTGAGGCTCCTGCAAAAACGCGGGCTGCACGGACGGAGGGCGAAAGCGCTTGCCCGTCCGCAGGATTGATCGCAGGCGATGTGCAAACTCAGCTGGTCCAGCACTCCGTGCCTGCTCGATCTGGATCCTTGCGTATGCCGCCTTGTCCATATTCATGGCTTGCGTGAGCTGTCGCCCGATGTCCCGGAGCAGGCAGTAATTGCGCGGCATGCAATATCTGGCTACTTGGGCCTTGCGCAAAGCATGATCCCCAGGATGGCCGCTGTCCTGCCAGGCCTGGAAGCACAGGTGTAGAAATGCTCGATCGGAACGAGCCCCGGAGGCAGCTAGGCATCTGCGCTGGTGGCGTCGAGCTCGGACAAGCTCCACGGTGGCCTCAGTAAGAGCCGGGTGTCGCGGCTTCTTGGCGAGTACTGGCACATTGTCCTCTAGGTAAGTTTTTACTGCCACCTGCAGCGATTCAACATGATCCGTGCCACTGTGTGCCCACGACAGGAACGGGGCCCGGCCGATGGCCGCCGATGCCACGCAACGTCCAGCGTCCGACTGGAAATCTGACGTGCTGAGTCGCCTGTAAGTCACGGCAGTGGTGACCTCAACCCGTGCCTGCAAGCGCATGCAAATGGGGAGGTGGTCTTTGTCGGAATGCAAATCTCCAAGGTCAACAGTGCCAAGAGTAGTAGCAGACTGTTGCCAATCCTTTGGACATGCTACGTAGTCCAAGAGCCCGGCCTTTCCCTTGGGGCTACGCCAGGATACCAGTTTCTCCCCCAAGACTGAAAATTGACTGCTGAAGTGTAGGCCGGTATCCGCAGCGAACCTCTGCAGCATTTGAGCATTAAAGTTGCAAGGTTCGGCCTGGAGCGTGTCCGGGATGTCAGGCCGTTGTATGAACCTGGCGTTAGCGTCCATACAGAGCAGGGGAATGCACCTCGCAGGTGCGCGGCTAGTAGCCCGGGCCAGATGTTGCCACCACGTCTGCAACTCATCCTCCGTGGACATAGAGGCGGGCGCATGCGCTGCAACAACCATAAAATGTGCCCCTCTCAAACGGCAGGTGACGGCTAGGACACGAGGGTCCGCGTGCAGAACAGCAAAGCTTTGCCGCTCCCAACCTGCTTGCTTGCGAAACCACAATTGGATCCCGCCCTGTCCCGAAGGGCTACAGTTTGCCAGTACGCTTCCTTGGTAGTCAGGCGGTCCGCCCTGACCCTGGTCTCCTGAAACCCAGCAAGATCAACCTGTTGTGCCAGGAGCCCCCGGTGCAGGAGCTCTTGCGCCGTCAAACCTCGAGCCGACAGAGTGTTGCAAGTAACAATCCGCAGGTCCAAAGGGATGCTGTGGGTGTCGGTGGGTCGCGATCGGAGGCAGTGCGGCACGCGAGTGGCAGGGTCAAGGCGAACAAAAGCATTGGGCGCCGACCAAGTGCCGTCGTCTCGCATAGGCGGAAGCAAGCCATCGGTGGGGCCACCTCGTGGCAGCAACCAGAGCCTTTCGGCAACATGTTCCGCGGTAGCAGCCCTAAGCCCGTCCCAGGCACTTTCGGGTGGGCATGGCTCACCGGCGCCGCCAGCCCATTTTGCAAGCTTGTCTGCCAAGCTCATTAAAAGCACAACCTTGGTGGGAATCAACCTTCCACCAGCAACACTGTTGTCCCTGAGCAAACGCCAAAGCCGACAAGCCCACAGCAGCCGCCGGCAATCGGTGGTCATGCGGGAATCCTGCAAAGCCGGCTGCAACACGAAGGGCCGATTGGCAATCTGAGCCAGGCGCAAACAATCGCCTGGGCGTGCAGAATGGCCTCAAGTTCGCCATCATATGCAGACGGGCTGGAGGCAGACCTGTCGTCAAGAATGGCAATAGCGCAGGGACCGGCCAGCACGCCGACCCTACGCAGCTCTCCATTTTGTAGAGCCAGCACCACGACCGCCCACGAGGCTCTGTCCTTCCCGGGGAAGTAAGAGCCGTCTGTAAAGATGAAGAGGGCCTGCACTCCCTCGGTGACTTCATAAGGCGGAAGATTGTTCCAAACAGCGGCATAGATGGAACTGGCTAACGCAGGTGGAGGGCAAGCCGACAGTTGGGCAAGGTCATGACCTTCCAGGGCAGCCTCCTTAATGTCAGGAGTAACTTCCCAAGTAATGGCAGCCGCCGGTCTCGGCAAAAGGTTCTGCAGGCGTAGAACCGTTGCTGTGCGCCTCGCGTCCGCACTGGTTCTGTTCTCAGTGGGCAGAAGCAGACGCCTACGACCAAAAGGCGTCGGCATCGAGTAGGGGGCCTTCTCGGTCACAACGGCGAGGTCCGGGCCGGGGCCGCCAAGCGGTCGCAGGAGCTGTGCTTTAGTCTGAAGCAGGCTCATGCTCATGCTGCTGGAAGACGGTGGCCTAGAGCGCTGCCGTCTGGCTGCGGTAGCGGCTGCCGTCTGTGTCGCCGGCATCACCAACGCAAAAGCAGCTCGCTGTGCAAGCTCCACCTCCCCAGCTCGGTTGGTCGGGGGCACCGCCACCGTGTGCGGCGTATGTGGCAAGGTTTGGAAAGCATGGGGGGCTGTGGGCGCCCGGCGTGAGATCGCCACCACATGTGAGAATTCCAAGGCATCAGGAACCGGCGAGAGCATAGTCCAGAACGAGTCATCCGGTCGCACAGCAATGAAGGCAGCACCCAACAAATTGATGTATCGACGACCCATGTGGAGCAACTCATCGGCCGGTATGGCACCGGTGCCACGCAGGAACGGCTCTGCCTCTTCTAGAGTGGGGCAAACTCTAGAGGGCATCGCGAAGACAAGAGGTAGCCGGCGGGCACTGAGCACCCAAACCTGCCAAGTGCCTGGGACCTCAGGTTGTCCAAGGATAGCCCCGCGGTTCCGTTCCAAGCCCTGGAAGAAACGTAAAAACGCCCTGGCCGCATTGGCAACCACAGCCTCCGACTGCACGCCCCTGACATGCGTGAGGGGGGGAAATGCAACTGGAAGTGTCCAGAGTCGTAGCGCAGGCGTTTGGTGCAGAAAGAAGGTAGCCGCAGTCACCGTACTTTGGCCTCGAAGGGTGTATGGGACATACTGCACATAATCCCCTGATTCCAGAGGGCGCCGTAGAGCCTGCAAGGCCAAACCGTTGCACAAGACAGTAATCCTAGCCGCATGATGCTCGGGTTTAAGCAGGTCCTCCGCGTACACGCCTGCTTTGACCTCGACAGAATGCATGCCTTGTCCATAGAGTGTGGCATCAAGGACGACTGTGACGCCCTCTTCGCTGCCATGTGTAAGCACGAAGGGTATGGTCGTGCAGCCGTTGGCCGCGCGCAGCGGCGCCGCAGACAGCATCTGGATCACACCCCCATCAGGTATGCGGCGCTGTCGGGCGTATGCACTGACCAGCCTCGCTAGCGCCTCCGTTGGGTCAAGGGCAGCTAGCAGCACCGGTGGCGTCCGAAAGACCTGTCTGCCATGCACCAGGGCCAAGGAAATGGTGGCAGGCTCAGGTCCCTGCATGAGAGTGGTAGTGCTGGTTGTGCTCGTCTCTGGCAAAGGCTCTACATAAGCACTCGCGTGTATAGCGAGCCATTCAATGTGTTCAATATTGGCAGGGAGGCTGGTATGGATGGCTCCGTGTTGGTCCCGCACGAAAGTCGGATTTTGGTAGCCGACCCTTAGCTGCGTTGCCACATCGGTCGTCACAAAAGGGCGAATCGCCCCAAAGATGTCATCCACCGTCATGCTGGGTTCAATGGGCGCTGGGAAGACAGGGCCGTTGATGGAGCGCAGATCAACAGGGATGATTCTGCAAGGCCGCTCCACATCCAATGGTGTCAGGACTACCTGAGGCGTCGCAAAGCCCTGCAACGGTGTTTGCAAGACATGGAGCTCTCTGGTGGGCTCATCTGTAAAAGCCTCAGCAGCCCGTGCAACTGCGTTGAGCGTCCAGTGCGCTCCTGCGATCATGCGTTGCGGCGCCCGGTGCCAGAGCATGACAGTGAACGCAAAGCTGGAGTGCCCATAGGGCCCTCGCACGCGTGTGAGCTCGAACTGCAGGGTATCTTTCACTGAGCAGGCATCCTCAAAGAAGTGATCCGGTTTGCATACGCATGTCGGCCGTCCCCGCGGCATTTGTAGGCCCCGCTCGCGTCCCAGCAATGTAGTGGCTTCTCCTGTGATAACCGCAAATCGCTCAGTCGCCATAGTGTGTGCACTGTGTCCGCCAATGGCAGCAGCACTCTGGGGGTGCGGCACTACGGCGGCGGCCGCTTCGGCCGTGTGCTCTTCTACTTGCAGTCCCTCATGCGGCCGAAGCCATTCGTATCTGGCTAATGGCGCCGAGATGCGCTCATGTTGTCCTCCCATTGAATCGATAAGCGGGGCAGGCAGCGCAAGCCCCGGTCCTATCGGCCGCTCAACAGGGGCACCTGCCGCGATGTGCGCAGGTAATTCCTGGAGTTCAAGCACAGGTGGAATGCAGGCTGTAATCACGCCGTGATTCATGGCTCGGAGATCGAACGGAATGGCAAGCCAAGGCACTGGGGCTCCAGTCGGTGTGAGCACAAGCTGCGGGATGGGATATCCACGCATAGGACGAGTAATGAAGAGGACGGAGCGGATTGAAACCTGCGATGCACTAGCCGCATCGGCCGCGTAATCCGAGAGAACCCAGTCTCGTCGTCCCGGTCTCACCTTGGGGTACTGGTGCGGCTCGAACACAGTGTAATGGCCCCGGTCTGCATCATCTGGCTGCATGCGCAGCTCAAGCACAATGCGGTCCAACGGATAATACAAGGCCGGGCCATCAAGATCCGGGGGGTAAATCCCTACTTTAGCAGCATGCATGTAGGTGATCCCCGGCTGGCGTACCAGTTGAAGGGAAGACTGAGGACGGTGCGCCGGCCACACAGTGGGATGACCCACTGTGCTCCGAGACGGGGTGTTGCAATGCAATGCGCTGGCCTCGGCAGAACAAGACGGATCAGCTGGCGTGGGCTGTATGACCAAGAGTTTTCCGGGCGCGGAGTCCGCAGGCCCTTCCCCCTCCCGTCTGCTCAGCATCTCCCCCGCCCTGTAACACATGGCGACTTGAAGCAGAGCCTCTTCATCAGCAGCTGGCTCCAGGGGGAGAGGCATGGGTGCAACCAGAATGGAGGCACGCACAAAATCCAAAACCGGCACCTCTGCAGTGATTCGCACGAATGGCTGTGCGTTCGGCAGGTCTAGGTGGTATGGTCCTCGGGGAAGTCTCTCACCAGGGCATTCCGCATGACAGGTGTCCGCGATCTCTTGTGCCCTCCAAGAGGATGCGGATGGACCTGGTCCTTGGCTGGACGCCGAGCACATCAGCGATGAGCTGTTCAATGGTCCAGCCGCGCTGCATCGTCCGGACCTCAGCGTGCTGGCTCACAGAGAACAGAGCATAGCGATCCTGCTGCGAGGTGCTGTCGACCCCGCCCATGGCTCGGACCCCGCAAAATGTGGCAGAGTTGTAAAAGGGTCCGGCCTCGCACCTCAGGCCTGTCCCATTCGGCCGGTGTCAGGTCAACACGCGCTGCCAAGTGAAGGCGAACCATTGAAAGACCCCCGGCACTCCGGGTAGCTTGCGCAGGTGCTGGCCAGACGAGGTGGCCGACTGGCAGAGGGGCCATTTCCTGACTCTGCCGCATAGGCCACTGCAAAGCTGTGGGTAAGGCAAGCAAGCTCTGCTCTTGGGCAGGCATACAACTGCACCTGGGAAACCAAAGTGTTAAAGGTCAGACGCTCAACTGCGTCCTCCCCATCAGCAAACCACACCTGCATGGGGATGATGTGCTTGGCCCTATGGAGACAACCGGGCAGCTGGGCAGACTGTACAAGCGGGCACGGCTGATTGCCGGCAGAAGCCGCGGAAAACAACCTCTCGCATAGAGGCATGTGACGACTCAACCCACATAGGCCCGCGATCTTGTCGACCCTCGCACCCTCTAATGCTCCCACAGCAAAGGAGGTACGGTCGCCAAGATCATCCGGGCTCGCAGGTAGGTCACATGCAGGAACTTGTCCGTCAACCTCGCAACCACGCAAGTCCTTCATATAAGTATGTACATCGTCCATGGAGATGTTCGACAAGGAAACTTCAAAAGCCAGTTGCGTCCCCAAGCAACTAGCGTACCACTGGTTGGTGAAGTCGTGCATCTTAGAGATGGAATGCTGTCGCATCCCTTGATAATCCGGCCTGCATGATCCTCGAGAGCTCACATACAGGCCTAGCCAGGGACTGACGGACCGGAGGGCACGGGCGCCAAACCATCTCCAGCCACTGGCTTGGTTCCTATGGCGTCCTTGGCGTCCTTGGTATCCTTGGCCGTCTCCTTGGCATGCTCCGTCCCCGTCGCGCCTGAACGTCGCCGGGGCGTCCTGGAGCCGTCGCGGGTCTTCGCCGCTTGCTCCAGCTTCTGAGCCGCATTGGCCTTGAGTTCCTCCAGGGCCAAGACCAGCTTCTGCGACTCCTCCACATTTTGCTTGCGCTTGTCCGCAAGTTCCGTTTCCGTCTGGATGGTCGTGTGCATCATGATGTCCTCCTCGGCGAGGTTGGCCTCTTCGTCCTCCACCGCGTTGGCCTGCGAGCCCGTAGTGAGCCTAGCAAGATCCGTCGTGGCGCGCGCTAGCGCCTGTGACCATTCCAGCTTCGCGGCGTCGAATTGCTCCAGCTGCTGTCCTTACTCGCGAGGGTCATGAGGTAGTCCTGCCATGCCGTCAAGTAGCCCAGCCTGGAGGAACGTATCTGGATCAGCTGCCGCGTTTGGAGTTCGCTTGCAGAGCGACCGCCTTGTGCAACTCCTTGGAGTTGTCCGGCGCCTCCGCCAGCTGGTACTTCTCGTAGAGCTCCAAGGTCTCCGCCGGCAACGTCTCCTTGATAGGGCCCAAGGTTTTGAGCAAGGCTTCCAGCTGTGCTCGCTCTGCACTGGGAGCTGCTGTCGCCTGTCCAGTGGCCTTGGGCGTCACAATCGGGACGGCCGCGGGCGGCTTCGGCAAGTTCTCCGCGTTGGGCTTCACGACGTCGGCATAGGAGGGCTTGCCTTTGCCTCCTGCGTCGCTTCCCTCCGCCTGTGCTGTCGGCTTGCCCTTGCCTTTGGGGTGCCAAGGGCGCTGGGCTCCTTTGTCCTGCGCCTTGCCCGCTCCCTTGTTGGCCTGGTGTCGAGGCGACTTGCGCCTCGGGGACTTGGGCCGACGCTCCCATGTGTCTGCGCCCTGTTGTGCATTCCAGGGCGTCCCATGTGCCGCTGCAGAATAACTCCATGCCTTGCCACATTGGCCGCAAAACTTGGCCGAGTGCTTCGACATGGCCCCCGCAGGCACATCGCCACGGATCTCTTGTACTCATGGCTCTGGGACGGGCAGAAAATGAATGATGGTTGCTAAGCAGACGCCTTGCCGTCTGAAGGGCCGCCTGCGGTGGGTGTACCCACCCCGAGGACGCGGCACGCAACAGTGTACGCGCAGATGTCCTCTTTCGCCTTTGGCGCCGATGCCACGCCGGCTCCCCCAAGGAGCTCGTTGCACCGCGCTTCACAGCTTGCTTCACTCACCAGGAAGAGTGTCAAAACTGTAAGTGCACCGAACATGCACCAAGGAAACACACAAGCAGTCGGCCGCAGCAGCGAGTACCCTCTGTAACCAGATAAAAACACGTGCCACAAAGGTGATCGGCCCTAGGCAGCGATGCACCAATATGTCGTGGCGGGCTATCAGACAGATGCCGCGCTGGGATGGCTCGGGGCTACCGTGGACCACGAAGGGAAACTACACGGAGCCTGAGAGCCAACGCCTGAGTCTGGGCCTTAATAATTGGAATAGGGTTTTGGGGCCCATTCTACTATAATCATAAGGAACCCCCACAATCGTATCGGTAATTATGTAGGCACCTATATGAGATCTTCCAAGGCCTCGCTTGGAATTTCGACTTGCTGGGCTTTTTTCAAGTGCCGTGGGCGCGGACGCCCGCATCCTGTGGGCGACGCCAACTTTGTCTGGTGAGACTTGGTACTTAACTCGGATAGCCCTGTCGATCTGAGGCATCCTGCTTCTGATTGCCAGGTCCGCGATAAATCCCTCCCAAAAAGCCCTTTGCAAACAACTGTAGCACCCGTCTAAACTTCTGTAAACTCCTACAGAGACGCCATATCAAACCAACCCCTGCGGAAACCTTTTCCAGGGCATCGCGCTGCAGCTAAGGCTGCCTGGCGCGGATCGACAGAGGCACCTCCTCCCAGGGCCTCTTTGCAAGGGCTTCTGGTAGGTGCTTTAGGGCTACAGGGGTTCAGATTTTAGGTAGTAGCGCTTAGGATTTAGGCTCACATGGTTCAGTGTTTAGGTTCTTAAAAGTTCGCGGTGTATGTAATTCATTAAAAGGGCTCAGGACATGTCTTGAAGTTCGTTTAGGGTAGAAAGTAGATTTGGGTGGCTCGGCTGTTGATTACGAGGCTGGGGCTGTGTAAACATGTGAGCGTTACCATGGCCTCACTAAGTACCATAAACTTCATAAACTATATACATTCTGGCACATTCCAATCTAATGATGACGCAAGCTTTTGTTCATCAGTACGGATTAGGAACCAGGTTCCCCCAGCATCCCCTCCAAAGTAAGTATACCCTTTTTTGCAACTGTTCAACAGCGCCTACTTGGAGGTTCATGGGTAGTTATAGATAGGGTTCTAAGTCCCCTAATAGGGGTTATAACCATAGTTACCCCAATTATAACCCCACTTATAACTACTTGTCGGGTATCATGGGGAACTAAAGGTTAACCTTTTTCATAATACAAGGACTATATAGGGATTATACTACCCCAAAAAGGTTAAAGGTTACCTACTCTACTACTAGGTATAACTACCCATGAACCTCCAAGTAGGTTGCATTGCCGGAGCTTGTAGACCCAGTGAGCCCAATAATTTAAGCCATATTCCTTAATTAAGGGGTATTGGGCTCTCTGGGGACTTCAAGGACCTACAGAGCCCGGAGCAGAACTTTCAGCCCCTGCCGAGCCTGTCCCTCGCCAACATAGAGACTCTGGGAGCCACCTGGGCGTTGTGTCTGGGGAATGCGCCTGAGTGAAGCAAGGGCTTTTGAGAGAAATGCTAGCAGAATATGAGGATTACATTAGGTGAACGTTCTTCAACTTTCTGAAATACATTAGTTACTTCCGTTCCCGGCCTTTTCCGTTTAGGCCGCCCGGGTGCCTTCTGTGTTCGATCTGTCCAGCACGGTTGGCATAGAAATACCGAGTTTGAGAGTTCGGGCATAGTTCGGACGTTGGTAAATTACAGTTGATGTGGCTTCCTCAATAAGAGGACGCTGTTGATCATACCAGAAAGGCAGAAACTTCTGATCCTTGAAATGCTTCTCCGAGCTGAAACAGGTGTGTTTGCTGTGGGTATGTGAGTCTTGCTGTAATCAGTAGCAGCGGTCAGTGATCGCCAGACCAGCAAGATCGCAGAAGGACGCCGAAAGCAGCACGGCACCAGAGCATGTGGTAGGTAGATCTTGGCAGTTGCTGCGACACGCGCCTTGCCGCTGATGCCCGCGCCGACAAATCGACGAAGCGGCAACCAGGAAGTGAGAGCTGAAGATGCCAAGTTCTGGTCTGACATAAATGGTTCTCAAAAATCAAAATCCTCGAGTTCTGTTGCTCTTTAAAGCCCTAATGTGGTGCTAGCTTTCATTAGGTGACCCTCTATAATGCATGTTCTCCGGGGCTTATTCACTAGTCGGTGATTTTTGGGGCGAAGTCTACAATACATACCTTTTGGCCCGGCTGTGTTTTTCATTTCTGCTACTGGTCAATCAAGCCTGAAGCCCTAAAATGCTGAAGCCCCAAATCCGTATAATATCCTATTCCATTGTCATAGTACGTACTTACCCTGGAGGGAACCCTAAACCCAAAACCCAAACCCTGACCCCAAAGCCTAAACTTTAACCTGTCAAAAGACCCCTATCGACAATTACAACTGAAACACCTGCAACCCGTAGATGGTGCTAGTCAGGGCCTGGTCACCTAGTCCTCATGCTTTGAGCAGGCAGAAGCCCCCATAGCTGACGCCGCCCCTCCGAAACCTCTAGCCCTTCGAGACCCCAAGGCCCCGAAACCTGCGTAAACCCCAAGCCAACTCAAGCCCCGCCCGAACCCTCCGGAACCCTTTTAATTATTTGAGCCCACCTAGATCCCAAGCCAACCCAGCCCCCCCCCCCCAAATCTTCCGAATCACCTTATTCTGTCATTTGCTTCAACATCTGGCTAGGCTCCGCACGTTGCGTCACCTGGGAAGAAGGGAGCAAACACGGAAGCAAAAGGCCTGAACATCGAACATCGTCAACATTGTTAGCATGCTAACTATGAGGGCTTTTAACAATCGGAACGCAGTTGTGGGGTATACTATAGTCTAGACATACGTGGAATACAAGAAGCCTAAACAAATACATGCGGATGAAGTTTTGATTTGTTACGATAGTTTCAGGTAAGTTCAGGAACACAAGATGATGGTATGCGCAGTAATCCAGGCCCCTATCTCACAGTTTAGGATGTGGGGACAAGGGCTTCGGGTGCTAGAGTCCCGGACCGGATTACTACAAATCCTCATTACTGTCCCTCTTGCTAGAAGGCCTATTTCTCCAAGGGGCACGGAAACAAGTCTTCCAAGCCTTCAGCCTTCATCCCTTCCCGGAGGCCCAGCTCTCTAAGCCGTTCAAGTGTAAATGGCGAAACCCAAGAACCCTGTAAAGTGCATCCTACAGTTTACAACCAGAAATCCCAAAAATACGCGCGAATGTGGCTTCGGGGTACATCATAGTACAAGGCTTTGGGACTTCTAGGGGATTCTGCTACTAATATCTACTGATAATGCAGAGCCGTTTTGCGTGACCCTCGCCTGTATGAAGCTACTGCCCTCAAAAGAGCCTATTTGCGCCTATTTGGGGTTCCAGGTTTTCAGGGAAAAGCATATCCTGAAGCGGTTCTGCCGACTGGCCCTATAGACTCCTGAATCCTAAACCCTTCGATACCAAAACCCGACGTTCCTGTCCCTTAAACCCGTAAGCCCTACATGTACCTTCACCCCTCCCACACCACAGCCCTCTCGCTTTACGAGCGGATCCGAAACAATGACGTCCAAAAGAAAACATCCTCAACTTGGACACACTGGTACTTACAGTTCCAGAGACATTGACGAAGTTTAACCCGACCGCGTCCACAATGAGCGAACCCATCCATTAGCCAAAATGATGATCCAAAACAACGAAACACTCATATTTACAATTCACTTCGTTTACGCGGGCAAAACATCCAACTTTTATGCAGACCGAATCCTAGACTTCGGAGCTCCAAGAGACTTGGCTTGCAAGCATCCCAATAGCAAGTTTCTCCTCTTTAACGTTATTCGACCCCAGCACATGTACAAACCCAGTCACTGAAACTTAGGGCTCGCATCTCAAAGCCTCAGCCTCTATGTAAGCCCCTGGACATCCCAAAGCTGCATAGCCCAAAGCTGACAGCACCCACTCCCACAGCCTCAAACCTCAAAATCGTAACCCCAGGAGGAAACCACGTATGTGTCAATACATTGCCTTATATGACATACGGAGTCTTCCTGATTTGGCAAGTCTACAGCAATAGAACTCCAAATAAGTGTGATAAAGGCATTTTCCGCGTTGCAGTAGCTCCTTTGCACGAGAATCCCAAATATGACGTGCGTAGTATTGCAACTATGCCAGCTTCTGCCAGTAGTCCTTCCTAGTTGTATGGAATACCGGTGTTTAAGGGTGTACTATCGCAAAGCTTCAGACCGAAAATCCCTGAACGCTACAGCCTGGCTCTCCGACCTCAAGCAAGTACGTCCCTTCAGCCGTAAGAGCACTGAGCCATCCCATTCGTCCCTCGCAGGGAATCTTTAGGGAGTTGTATGTGTTTTGCATTGTATATAGGATCTTGGAATTCATAGGCCCAGGGTTCAGCGTCCAGGATGAATTTCTGTCGGTGCTGATGTGTTGTCGGTGTCAAGGTCTTTGGTGCTCTTTGCGCCTGATGCAATTAATTAGCATGTCGCAGTCATTCTGCTTCGGATGTGATCAAAAGGTGTCGGGGTTGTCTCTGCTTAAATAAATTTGCATAGCGACTCTTCGGGCATTTGTCTTGTTGCTGACGGCTATATGCAGTTCTACAAAAGTCTGAACGAGGCTGCCCAATTGATTTCCATCTCCCCCCCTCCCAAACTCCTTAAACCCTAAACCTGCAAGCCTCACTCCTGAATCCTAACCCAGACCTCAGCCCTAAACTCTAAAGACTCAGTACGGAGACTTGGGGCAACCCTGGGACGCCACTTGCGTTGGGAAGCGAAACCTTAAACCTAAACTAAGCCCTGAACGGCCAACACCCTTCACTGCCGGGCATCCCTGCGCCACGTAGAGTCTGGCCTTCAAAAAGTAAGATGCCGCCACTCCAAGATTCAAGCCAAATCTAATCCCGTGGCCTTGGGAGCACCTGCCCTGACGCAAGCGGC
The DNA here is from genome assembly GCA_003297005.1 of Symbiodinium sp. clade A Y106. Classification (NCBI taxonomy): domain Eukaryota; class Dinophyceae; order Suessiales; family Symbiodiniaceae; genus Symbiodinium; species Symbiodinium sp. clade A. The sequence continues at coordinate 82,331 of BGNK01001983.1, forward strand.
TGCACTCGGGCGAGCCACACTTGCCAGGTCCCAGGTCACCGCGGTTATGGCCCGCGGCCGCCTCACGGCCTGGCAGCCTGGCTCCCCTACGCAAAGCGCTGAAGGCGCCGCCCAGCTTTCAGCAGGCACGTATCCGCTGCCGCGGCCTTCGGGCTCCCTGTGGCCTTTGCGAGTAGTAGCTGATATCAAACTCTAAGCCCTCCTTTCACGGCCTTAACAATTGGAATGAGGTTTTGGGGGTATACTACACGGCCCTGTAAGGGGCCGGCCCCTATTTAGACCAAACTGAGTCCTGGCCCCCAATCTGAACAAAAACACATGTAAGTCCTGAACCCTCCATGGGAGAATCCTGTATCCGGTCTGTACTCTACAGGATATACTCCCTGAAACCTTACCCTGGAAATCTTGAACCGTCTGGGACACCCAATAACTGAGCTGTTCTGGCAGGTTTTCGGGAAGCTACTTTTTTTGTTTTTTCTCTGTGCTGTATCGCGTGGTGTATCCCTATAACAACACCCCAATATGTACTATATTCCCCCAAACCGTAGCCAAGGGATTGAAACCTATTGAATTCAAGACCTTAGTTGTCTCGCCTGCTTGTCTTTCGCCTTGAAGCGTCGCCCTGGAAGAGATGACGCGAACCGGGAGTTTTTTTCAACCACCTCTCTTTGTATATATATATATATATTGATATAATTATGTATGTATATGTGTAGATGTATATGTACATATGTACATATGTACATAAGTACAGGGTGCTGGGTTTTTCACGGCACTATGCTCAGAAAATGCGTGGAGAAATTTGTGATTTCGGGAATACAAGTAGCAGAAGTCGTAGTGTAGTAGTAGTAGTAGTCGCCGTCATAGTCGTAGTCGTAGTAGTCGTAGTAGTCGTAGTAGCCGTAGTAGTGGTAGTAGAAGTGGTAGTAGTAGTAGTGGTAGTAGTAGTCGTCGTAGTAGTAGTAGTCGTAGGTGGTAGTAGTAGTAGTAGTGGTGGTGGTGGTGGTAGTAGTGGTAGCAGTAGTAGGCGCCCCCCCCCCCCTCTACCCACTACCCCTGTTACCTAAATCCACCCGACCTGTTGCANAACAATGTCGTCATCATTCTTCCCGCACACCCCCCGACCCCCCCAAAAGCAAGTCCAGAATCGGATGCTGGAGTTTGAAAACTCGCAGGTGAAGTTTGAGGCTTCATAAGATGTTCCTATGTGACGAAAGTGCTGTAAATACCGAGTAAAACGGATGTGTCTTAGAAGAGTATGTAAAAGAGGTAGTGGGTAGGGGGGGGGTGGCTAGTAGTAGTAGCAGGAGTCGCAGCAGTAGTAGCAGTAGTAGTAGTAGTAGTAGCAGTAGTGAAGTAGGAGTAGCAGTGGTAGTGGTTGCGGTACTGGTAGTAGCAGCAGTATTACCGCAGCAGTTTTGTGGCTGTAACATGGCCTTCCCGGTCCTAATCCCTTTTCTCAGCCTCATCATCTAGACTGCAGCAATGAGGATAGCAGGGACAATGGCAGGCTGGACTTTCCGACCCCTGTCATCCCACAGCCCGAAGGCCTTCGCTGTCGGTCCCGGCTTCCAGAATCTCTACCTACAAGGGCTTCCAGGCTTCCTTGGAAAACTTAGAATCCTTAAACCCTGAAACCCCAAACCTAATCTCTCAATCAAGCAGCAAAACACAAGGATGAGGGTCAAGGTCTCAGGCCTTGGGTTGAAGGTTTCACATCAAAAGGCTTTCTGTGCGGATTCCTGAACGAGATCCTTCAAGGCTTCCTTTTTGGCAATGCAGTTCCACAGTAACCCTATAACCCCCTTCTTGGGGGCCTCTTGGCATTGGCTGTAAAAGGAGTAAGTGTGTTCCTATCCGGTTTCCCGCTCAGAGCGGAACAGGGTTCACGGCTTCAGGCAAAACCCTGTGCAAGGTTGTTCACGAGCTGAAGAGCGGTACGCAAAGGCCGCTAACACAACTAATCTATAACAGGACCGTGTTAGTTTCCACCTACTTACTTGCATGGTCGTGTCTGCGCCTACGGCTGTCCCTCGCCAATGCCTCATCACCAACGGCAAGTCGGCAAACCTTGGCATCAGCTGCAGCTCTGTTTAGGGTTCAGGGTTTAGGCTAGAAAAGCATATCCTTCACAATGCCAGAAGAGCATCCTCTGAGTGCGGAGGCTAAGGACCAACAAGGACTAGTTAAGCAACCAAACTGTACTACACCAACTGGGTTCTGGTTAAGGACTTAATTCAAGTTACCATAATAGGGATCTATAGTAAAGAATATGGTTTCCTGATTATGGTAACTGAAAATTAAATCCCTCAACAAGAACCCAGCAAACCCTACAGACGGCCCCTCTGCTCATATCCCAGGCACCATCTCACTTTGGAGATCTTCCTTCTTTCGCAAGAGGACGGTCGTCTTGCAAGTGCAGGTGTCCTTGTACGGATTTACGGAAATTTACTGGCTTAAGGGTTTTGAGGGCCTTAAGGGTTTGGGGTTTAAGGGTTTTCAGGGCTTTAAGAGAGTTAAGGGTCGTGGGTACAAGGGTTTAGGTTTTTGAAGGTTCAGCGTTAGCTTAGTTGGCGCATATGTACGACCATGTGCAGCAAGGACGGCCGGAAACATCAACCATTTTGCAGACTTTACAGAGACTCATCAAGCTTCAGGCATAGAGTCTAGAGACCTTGAACCCTAAACCCGTAGAGACCCGTGAATGAATCGGCGCACCTAATTTTACAGAAAGCCTTGTTGGGCCTCCAGATCGGCATCTGCAGACTTGAAACCGGTTTTTTAAAAGATCTTACAGGGCTTCGTAAGGATTTCGTAAAGTTTTGGAACACTAATAAGGCATTAAATAGGTGTGAGGGGTTTCAGGTCTTTGTTTATGGTGTTAGGGTCTCGGGCATGTGGGATTCGGGGTTAGAGTTCAGGGCTTTAGGGCTTGAGGCTTTCGATTTTGGTTCGGGGCTTGTGCGCTTTAGGGTTTTGTGTGTTCTTCAACGTCCTCGGCCCTCTTGTTCACTTTGCCTTCCCGTCAACCAAAATGCCATGACAACGCTCCAACTATGTTGCGAAGAAGTTGAAGTTTCTGGGCGGAGGCTGCCTACAAGCCGAAATTCGGGATACGTCTCTCGGTAACACCCGCCCCTCCCCCAAAAATCCTAAATCCCAATCCCAAACCCAGCACCCTGAACCCACGAGCTTCCAGCGTAGGTACAGGACTCCAAACCATTACGAGAACTCTATTGCAAAGACTATTGAATTGTCTTTGCAATAAGGGTCCTGCTATTTAGCGTTCATTTCTAGCGCCTTCATTTTCCGCAACATTTAGGTCTACCGCAAACGGGTGCTTTGAGAAAACAGGGGCCCAAATACAAAGACCCTCAAGTTCAGGAAACTCACGAACAGGAACGAACCCTTATTGAAACCTGCAAAGGAAGCCTCTTACGGACCCCTAGATGAAACTAAATCCTTACGTCCCACCCAGCCTCCCGTGAACACGATCTATTCAGATTTAATCGTCCTTGTCAAGCCGGCGTTTTTATGGACAAGTATCCCTATAGTGAAACATCCCTCCTGATTTGTTAATCTGCTAAGCCACTAACCTCCTCTGAAAACTCGATGGCATTCCCGTCAAACCCGACGATAAGTGCTTGGTAGAACCCGTGTGGCTGTAGAAACCCTTAGAAACCGACCGAGAGACCCCAACACCACTCAATTCAGCAATGTACCTTATCACAACAACCTGGGTTTTCGTCGTATCTTGGCTAGGCTCGCCAGGAAGGATGCTGGACCAGACCTTTCTGACAAACTTATGACCAGGAGTTCCCCAATCTCCTAATGTGCGTAAGGTTTGAAAGTGGTTTAGGGTTTAGGGTATAGGGGCTGTGTATCTTTGTGGAGGATTCTACAAGGGTGCTTCTTAACGAACGAAGATGCTGGAAAAGATATGCAGCGCACTCGCATGATTCAACATACAGGGGTGGTTCAGTTCTCTGATTTAGATTCACTGTTTTTCTGTGCGCACACACAGAGAGAGAATACGTCATTGTTATGAGAAAGACCTGCTAAAGGGAAGGGGCCTTTCTCTCCAAAGTCCCTACTTACCTTCATGCGGCGCTTTTTTACAGGAACGACTGCGACGAAAACTCGAGCAGGCAGACAGGACACACGTCGAACCGGATTTAAGAGTTTCAGCTTCAGTGATCTAGAATCTAGGATTTCGGGTTTAGGGCACTGAAGCTCGAAATTTCCCCTCTGCAGAAGACGAGGGGCATCTCTCTAACCTGGCAAGGCTCTCATAACCATCACAACTGACATCTCAGCGGGCGGGAGTGGACCGCGAATCCTTCTAATCTCTCAAGCACCTCCTACAGCCCTTAGCATCCGAAACCTGAACCTGAAAGCCTCAAGCCTCAAAGGATCGAGTTGGAACAGCGACGTCAATTTTTTGTCTGCTAAGCACCATTCCCCAGCAGCAGCACCCTCTCAAACCGATTCATCAATTTGCGTTGGCAACCTCAGAACCTCAACCCTGCATCTTGAACACATCAGACAACCCGCCTTAGGTGTCTGCGAAGTTGATGCCGGTGCGGCAGCAGGTGCCTGCCAGGCTGGAGTTGGGTTTCGAGCCCTGCGACTGCTCTGCTTCGGGATCAGAGCTGAAGGATTCATGCAAACCACCAGCTTTACAAGGCCTCACTATTAGGATACCGAAACGTTTGCCCATTCTGGGAGGAGTTTTATGAATGAGGGGGTCTGCAGTGTAGCTCACGGTCCCGGACAGTTGCAAAGTAGGACGTACAGGGGTTGGGAACTACGACGAATCTTTGAGAGCTGAGGCACCTTCACAGCATCAGCTGCGAAAGGATGAGTTTAGGGTTGGGGCTTCTCCCTCCGAATTCAGGGCGATCTACGTGCACATGGCAAACCTACGAAGGCATCAAATACGAAACCCTTGACAGAAAATCCTGTAGAAGTGGAGGGTTCAAGCACGGTGGCCGCTGCCTTTTAGCTGGCCTGCATCGCCATCCCTATTGCATAGGAAAGTCTGGAGCCTTTGATGGCAGAAGTCCTAAACCTGCGACACGTCAGGCTACTACGAGTACCAGTGTAAGCTCCACAGAAATTAACTTTGTGAAACTCAACTGAGTGACGAGCTGATGGTGATACAATTAGCGCTATTGCTGCTATAACAACTACTATATACTCTCAAACCGCAAACTGTTCGATCCAAAACCCAAAGCCCCTCAGGCTCCGTCCTGAAGTTGAGCGGATATGAAAACTGAAACTCTCACAGAGAGGTCGGAGCAGTTGGAATAGAGTGTGGGTGCGCATGTTCGTAGAATTCCTTACTAGATTTCAATCCTGTAGGTATGTGTATAGATACAAATGTAAAACATAAATGTAGAACGAAATACATAATTAAATCAAGAAACACAAATCTAAATCTAAATGAGCAAATAAATAAATAAACATATATATATATATAGATATATCTATATATATATACACATACATCTAATAATACACATACACACGCATGTATTGACACTCCGACTCTGTATTACCACCCTTCACCTTCATGTAACACTGTCCTATGTCCAACCCTCCGGGTGCATCGTCGAATCTCCACCAAAAGCCCAAAGTTTTGCAGTAAAGGCTGGAACCCTAATCCAGGGAATCTCCTACCGTAACCAGAGACTCCAAAACCCTCCGGAATGCACCTCGAATCATATGCCCTTCCGTACTTGCAGGTATTAAATTCCTCAAAGAAACTTTGGAGTTCCTGGATCTCCTGTCACACCTCAAAGGGCCTTGGCTTGCGCAGCTTTCTGTGGCTCGACCTCAACAGCTCGAGGGTTCTTTAAGGTTCCCAGGTTTCGTGGGTTTGAGGTGGGCTCTGATTCAAGGGGTTTAGGGCCTAGGGTTGAGAGAAGGTTTGGGATGCAGACTAGAGACTGCGCTTCTGTTCTGGGATTTGGGGCTCCATGACTAAGGCAGCCAATGTGACCTTCGTGTTCTTGCCAACCCTAGGTTTGGATATTAAGTATGTTTTCAGCCGACATGAGGAACAATCAGGTTCTGGGGTTTGGTTGGCATAGTAACATTGTATTTGCTCATGCTCAGAGCCAGATAGCAGCGATCTGATGCCACCTTACTAAAGATGATAGACAGCGGCTGATGATGTCAACCGTGCCTATGCTAAGGATACGGACGCTCAGGATGACACAGATGATGATGTCGAAGCCGAAGGTGAGGCTGACAGTCATGGTGAACAGAATACGATCTCAAAAAGGGCATTAAAAGGGCACTAAATTCTAGGATCCTGACCAACTTGAAAGGAAGATCGCTTCATGCAAAACGAAACATGTACATCGGCATAGAGCAATACTCCTAGCTATGTCTTTGTCTCTTTTTGCTCCGGGCCTTGGCTACCACGGCCTTCGGCTCGGCGGCCTGCAACGAAGCTGCGATCATGTCCAAAAGTTCTTCGATTGATAATATGTGTATGATTGTATATGTCTCCTTAGTCAACATATACGTGGGCTTTTAAGACTCAGCATTTGAAGGCATGGCTTGTGCGTAGAGTAGAAGGCACACGAGCCTATCAGCTGTGTAGCAGTTTTCGAAGCCCAAATTTACGCTTCCGTAGTCTGCGTCTTTTCGATTCTTCCCGACTGTTTAGCTTCCTGGCCAGAGTTGTGTACTGGGCCGTGTCTTTGCCAAGTAAGTCTGCCGTTGCTTGCAAAGTCTTTCGACTACGGGCTTGCGAAAGGATTTCCTTCGAAAGCCGAAGCAAGCGCTTTGAACGAACCCTAGAGCGAACACAAAGCAACAGATTGAACCGCAAAGCATCTAGGTTCTGACTTCTAATCTGCCTTGCATACTGGTTTTGTTGTTGTCACAATTATTATGATTGCGATTCAGACAAGTTCTACGGTTACGATCAGACTATGATTCTTGCTACTTTGATTGTTCACCCTTTTTCAAAAAGCCAATGCTGTCAAGGAGAAGATCCATTCTGCTGAAGGCTTGTGGCTTTTGTGGGTTTGCAGGCTTAGGGTTTGCTAGCTGTGTGCGTTTATGGGTTTAAGGTTATGGTGTATAAATTAGCAAGCAAACAGCACGGCTCAAACGCGGTTCGATAGCCTTCAATATGGCTGGCATTTGCATCAGGCTCCTCGAACCGCATACAGACCCCTCCTAATCTGCCATGCCTTGGCGACGCTATTCGTCGCTACGTCGGCTTCCGGCGTAACGGCCCTCCGAAACCTGGGCTTCGTAAGCACGCTGGCGTTGCTTGGTTAAGGCCTGCTGCCGCGGATTCTCCGACAAGGCAGGATGTTCGTTTGGTGCCGACTCGTTTGGCTGGGCGCTTGACCTGGGTGTTGGGGTTTCCAGGTTTGGGGTTGAGCACGTTCAACTGAGGGCGCTTGGGTACCGGGGCTCAGACCAGGGAATCCGCTACCTACGCTGCACCATAGCCCAAATACTTGCCCAAGGAATAAGACCCCTAATTTGGTTACTTGGGGATTTCGACACTGACTCCGAACCCCAATGCCTGTGCCTTAGTGAGCGGGCAGATTGCCACCCGCAAACTTCTAGTTGCTCGGCCCGGATATTAGACTGGTTCGGATAAAAGGACCAAACTCCAGAATTGATGCGCAAGGAGCATAGCCGCGGTGTTTTGGGCAATGACGCTCGCCCAACCTGGCAAAGAAAGGGCTCATTTAAGGTTTCGGCCGATATGTGCCTAGCGTGCTTGGTTGCTTCTTTGTCTAAAATGCTCTTCGGGGCAGACTTCTCATCCTATGCCTATCCTCAATCAAACAGCACCACCAGAGCTTCGTAGAGTACAAGCCAACATTCATAGTACAGAAGCCTGAATAGTAGATAGGTGCGAATGTATGTACATGCATACCACAGCTTCACTGAGTGGGAAAACCGTGTTCTTTGAGGCACGTGAACCTGAATAAGTGGTAATGGTTTCCCTGATAGTCCCTCCAGAGGTTTGAACAACTAGCAATACTGTCACCTTGCAGCACTAGAATATATCGCACAACCATTCGAACATGGAAAGCCCGCGCGCGGGGTTGGACGTGAAACTGTACCCTGAAACTCATAATCTCATGGATCCTTTATCTTGCAATAGGGTTGATTGGGGCTCTGAGTGATTGGGTTTGACAGTGGCCTGAGTAGTTACGCTAATTCGGGTTGTGGGGGGTTCATGTTACAACTAGATAGGCAAGAACTGCCTTAAGTCATACTGGGCATCCCAGTACTTAGATAAGGACTGACGTAGGGTCTAGGGCTTTGGAGCTGAGGGGCTTGGCCATTATGCTCCGTCTGAAAGCCTCCCATTTGGAGGATTTGAGGGTCAAGTCCAGTGTTTTAGGGTTCCAGAGCTTAAGCCCTTTCATGGCCTTCTTGGCCGGTATCGCGAGCGCGGACGCGGATGCGCCTTGGACTCCAGATCGCTCTGTGTTCAAAACATGATGGGCTTCATTAGACCTTTAGATTGGCATCATGCTGTGTTTAGAGGTTCTCGAAGCGTTCAAGGGCCCAAGGTTTAGACTACCCTAAATGCTGACTCCTGTAAGCAAGAAGCCCTATACCGTTTGGGGTTTTCGGTTCAAGGCTTTGGGAGCATTCCAGTTCAGATTGTTCAGGGTTTGAGTCTTGGGCGTGCAGGGGCCAAGGTAAACTTCTCAGCGGGAAGAAGATGGGTCCACCACGCACACATGCAGCCCGTGCCCTCGGCGCGGAGTCTGGTCCCAACAGCCGGACTATCCTTTTACCAACGCACCGCTCGACTGCGGCTACGACATCTTCATCAGTTTTCGCTTTCTTCTTGCAAGCGTCTTTGTCGTGCTTTCGCGGCATGATACAGGTCTGCATAAGCCTCAAACAACGACGACTGTCATTTCAAACCTCGTGCGAAGAACCCAACCGCTCGATCGCCGTCGGCAGGCAGTTCTCCTATCGCTCTCTGACAAGCAGACCGGCACTCAACGGCATTTTGTGACTCCATCAGGCCATCAGGTAAAGAGGACAAGAAGTGGGCTTGTCCGCCCCACGGCTGAACTCAAATCCAGACAGCTCCACAGAATGGATCCAGCACTCGACACACGAACTCCTAAAGCTAGATCATTGTGTCATCAAATCAGTATGAGAGAATCCACAACCCTAAATCGTTATTACCTTTTCACACTACTTGCGGCTCAAGGGGAGCTGTTCCAGATTCCAGAGTATGGCCCGTATGGCCCTTCCTTCTGTCCTTCTCCAAGGCTACTATTCAGAAGAGCCCTCAAATGAAGGTCGAGCTGCTTGCCCGTAGGGCCAGTGCCTATCTCGAGGACCTGGCATGAAGTTTGGGCTGTCAAGTGTTGGGCTTTGCGCTTCTCGTCCCACTGCCTAGCACCTGAATTCGCATTACAACGTTCGTAGGATCTGCGGGTTGACGGTTTGGGCTTGAATGTAAGGGTTCCGATTTTGGAATGAACTGCGGAGCGGTTTCTTTCGCTCTGCTGCCGGAGGACCATAACGGTGCTGTGGGACTTGCCCAGGCAAAGAGCAAAGTTTCTTACTTGAGGCTCAACTATGGCGGGCCGTGTAGATCCTCAAGAAATCCGCGCGCTACGTTCCCTTTAACAAGGAAGGCAACCCACCATAAGAAGGCGGTCCAGGTCATTTATGACCTCGCATTCAATGTACTTCGTAATTCACAAGGAATAAAACCTTGAAATCCCTGCTCAAAACAGCTAGAATACTGGTCCCAGTGTAAGGAAGGAGATTGGGATTGGGAATTGGGACCCCGATTGTCGGATTAAGCTCTCAGCTCAACAATTCAACCGCGTTTCGTTGATCGAGTAAACACGGGCATCGGCACCGGAACCGCTAGATCCCGAAGCCCTGAACACCTCAACCCTAAGTTTTATGTCCGAGGGCCGCCGGTCACAAAACAGGAGGTAGGCAAGTTTGATTGAGGCTGACAGCTAACATCTCTTTCTACACTTCGCCTAGGCGGTTGCAGCCAAAGCAGTCACGGGAAGCCCCACGGGAAGCCCTAACTCCCTCCTCCTTCCTCTGGACCGACTCACCGGCTCCCAGGCCAGGTGGTGTTTTGTTTTTTTGTTGTCCGATTGTGTGAAAGAAAGTCTCACCACGAATCTCTTGGCCCTCTCCCTCCAACCCCCCAGCGCCCGCAGAACCCCGCTTCTCAGCACTCCCTCTTTCTCCTCCGCCCTCCGCGGCTTCTTCAAGGCGCCTCTTCGCTTCTTGCAATCTGCAGGTCGGTTGTAACGTACTCCCAGTGACAGCTTCGTGGTTGAGTTCTCACTTGCGGCCGGACCGAGGCGGACGACGGGAAGCGTTTACAATAAACTCCTTGTTTTTGCTTTAAGGCCAAAATAGAAATGACTCCCTGAATGCTAAGTTAAACCAAAGCCTCTCAACCCTAAACGCAGAACCCGAAACCTTGAAGCAACTAAACCCTAGTCTGTATTCTGCATAGCCAAATCCTCAGCCTGTGGTCTGTTTTCTTTTCCAAGGCTCACCTTTTGAAACCTTTGGCGAGGCCGCCTGCACCAGCGACTCTGGGGAAAGGCGGCAGAGCTGCGGGCTCTCCAGGTCCTCCAGAAAGTAATGTGATCACTCTTATTGCTGTAGTGATCGACTTTTTTGAGGAGGTTGGTTGGCTTTGTTGGTTTAGTGCTTCCCTCCGACAGGCTCTACTGACGCAGGATCATGCAAGCAGAACCCATTGCAAATGATACGAGGTTCATACCATGTCAAAAAATACTATGCCTCACCCATCCGTACCATATCATGTCAAATAACACCCATGATGATCATCATCGTCATCATCATCAGGGTGATGTTTTCTCAGGTGCCATGGTTGTTATCAAGCACATGCGCAGGATTTATCGGGATCATCAGGCGCAAAGTGCGGGGCTTTTCAGGCACGTGGAAAGATTTTTCTGACACGTGCAACGGATTCCCTAAACCCTGTACCCTAAGCGCTGAACAAAACCTGCACACAAATTACAAATCTCAGAACTTATTGGCAAAGGACTTCGGAATGAGGGTGCAACGTTGAACATGTAGGTTGGTAAATAAACTCTTGCTATCGAATTCAGGTCCACCAGAAATCATGGGATCATACGGGAGAATGAAACCTTCGCAAACTACCACTTGGAATTTGGCTGTAGGGCCTGTCCGGATGTTCGGGCACCAAGTTCTCACCCTAGGCCCCAAGCCCCAAAACCAAACCCCTGAACTGCGCAGCCCCGCGTTGCGCCTCAAACCCTGAACCCTAACACAGGGCCCTGAATAATTAGAATAGGGTTTTGGGGCCCATTATACTATAGCTATAATAAGGAACCCTCAAAATAGTACTTAGTAATTATTTAAGCCCTATAGTAAAGTCTCGATCTGATCCAACCAACATTCCAGTGATATAATATGTATATGTATATATATATACATATATATATATATACATATGCACATGGTGCAAGCTCTGCATTTCAAGTCCTCGCCCTGACCTCGGGGCGCCGCCAGAGAGGGAAAAAGGTGGGGGCTTGCTTGGCAATTCGGGGTGGGTTGGGTTGGTTAGAGTCTTTACTCGGGGCTTCTTAAACCTAGGGCTGACGGATTTGTTCGGTGAGCCCAGCATTGATTTTCGTTTCAAACTTCAAGGTTCGTGGACATTAAGGGTTGAGTTTAGGGCTTTGGACTTCATGGGATTTGGGAACATTGGGGTTTGGGGCTTCTGCGATTGGGGCCTTAAAGCTTTAACGTTTTAGGGAAGCCTCTGGCCTCTGAAACCTTGTAATCCCTGTGCAGGAACACCGTCCGGAAAAACTGAATCCCGATACTCCGCTCCAGACATCCTCTAGCAGAACTCTGCCCCCAAACCCTGAGTTTCAAAATCCTAGATCTGTCAATAACTCATATAGCTAAGGCCATAGCTGATAGCTAGTACTTATATTCCCTTATTGTTACAGCCCCCCTATAACACTTTAGCACTCGCACTCTCTTGCCGCATTAACAAAACCTGTACACACACACACTGAAGAGGCCGAGGCTACCCAAGGCCCCGCGCGGGTGAGAACTGGGCCGATGCACTGCAGCCACATCCCGGCAGAATACTTTGCCTGAGCTAACGGGAGGGGTCCAGGAGGGTGTGGTGTCTTGGGGCGGTTGTTGGGTGCTGTAGGATTTGGAAGGCGCAGCGATTTAGGGGTTATTCTGTTAAAATTGGGGATGAACCTCAAATGGCGATCCCTAGAGCTCCAAATTCAACCCACAAAGTCAGTAGTTGCTAGGGTTTTCACAGGGCCCCTTTAAAGCCACAATCAGGCTAAAGATAAATGGCTTGAGCCTTCCTTCAGACCTTCTGGGACCCCATGTGGCCCTGCCGTACTACGCCCGAACCTCTGGCTCAGGGGCTGTGAGGACATAAGGGCCCATGAATAAGGATTAGGACAGCATCACGCGCACTCATGACTGCAAGTATGAAATCCTGCCTTAAAAAAGGTTTCGCAAAGCGTCAGCTCATTTGAGACTCTGCTGGTTGGGGCTTGAGGTTGGCAGCAACTGTTTGTACCTTTTTTGTCGTGGCCTCTGTTTTTGACCACTTACGCTGGAGGCTTCGACTTTGCTTGACATTTCCTCCGCCCATTTCCGTAGCTTCCGACCCGACAGGAGAATGTTCTAAAACCTTAAGTGGCAGCAAGTCCGAAAACTGTCGACGTTCCGATGAATTGCTGCAATAGTTGCAAGGAAAGTTTTCCAGTGTACTTAAACGGTGCACGTGGTTTAATTGGAAGGGTCTGATGAAGTGGCCTTCATAGTTATACTACCATTATGATACGGAGCCCTATGGAATCGTGTTACTTCTTGTCCAGGCTTCTGTTAACGTCCATGTAAAGGCCAAAGCGCTCGGACCGCCATCTCTAGTTTGGATTCGTGAACTTTTTCACCGCAAATGGAAGACGTCCTGAAGAAGTCTCGCTGAGGTCAGGTGGCACCTAGCGACATCAGAAGAGCTAAGCATCGCACATTTGGGAGCTCGGCGGCCGCTGCGGCGCCGAAGGACAACGCCTGCGGCGTCTGCCAAGAGCTTCTCAACTCAAGACCCCGTACTTACTGTTTAAATCTGTTTAAATTAGTTCACAATAGGTTTAGAGTTCGAACTGGTGGGTTCTGGGTTTACCGCTGAGCCCAGGCCAATCACCCTGGCGCACATTAATATGTTCCCCTCAAAACCCAAATCCGCCGCAGACCCTACACCCAAAACGTACCTGGAACCCATAACCTTAAACCCAGGAAACACCCTGTTCGTCTCCCCATTTATGGGAACCATACCAAATTTTGTACCACGAAAAACCCCGTACGTCCCCCACACCTTGGTCAGAATGTTAAAACGCCCTTATACCGTTGCAATCGCCTGAAGAACCACGGCTTTAGGAGTTTCTGGAACTTCAAGCACCAGCCTCCTCCGGCTTCTGGAGAGAGCTGGGCTTCGGCGAGGGCGCTGGCGAAGACGATGGCACCTGGGGCTCACAAGGTCGAAGCTCGAAAAGTGCCTGGTAAGAGCCGTCTAACGGGTGCTATACTGTTTCATGGGGGCTTAAAAAACGGGTCTCACGAAGGTTGTTATGAGAGGTGATACAGGATGTCAAAAGGGTTTGATGCCCGTGTTTACGTCCTATAATACTATAAGGGTGTGGATCACTTTTCTGAAAGTGTGTTGTGAAAGTGTCTAACTATATGAGATAGTGTGAGATCTTGAAGGCTGTGTACAGAGGTTCGTGGCACATTGTATGAATGAAGCGCTGAGCCACTGGGACAACTTCAAGGTCCAAGAGGGCTGTTACAACTGCCCCTTCGAGAGGGAGCCCATCGAGGCATCTCGGCCAACCGGAGTCCTTCGGCTCCCTCGGCGCAGGTAGGTCACCGGAGCTGCGCCGTCAAAAACTTTAAGCCCATAGTATAGTCGGAACTTGAAATGGTTCCAACTCTTTCAACCCTGACTAAGCCCCCAGGCATCCTGCAATTAAAGCGGGAGTTTCGAAAAATGGTGGGGATCAGACCCTAGATGATAGGGCCCTTAGTACAGGAACCTCCAAGCACTGCATTTCTACTCAAACCATACTCTTAACAACAACAGAAAGCCCCTAAATCAAGAAGCGAGAGAACTCCCCACCGCTCCCCGTGTGCACCGGTGAAGACGAGGGTGCGGGTGACGAGGGTGTTGGGGAAGCCGCAGCGATTGCCTTGCCATGGAGATGCCGGCATTCTAATAACAAGAATGATATACAATGACAAAGGGGTTTCTGAGGGTTGTAGCGTCTATATACAGCTAACTTATTTGCTGGGTTCCCCAGTAGCCCCTTTATAATTGTTTTTCCCTACTGTTTGGCTTTACTATGGGAACCCAAACAGAAAAAGCGCAGAAGGGTACTACTGAGGACCTAGTTTAAGGGTCCTTACAGTAGGACCCAACTATCAAAATCCATAATACCGGGCTTCTTCTTCTTTCAATCTTGCAGATGAGTCAACGAAGAAGTTGCGCCTTGGTGCCCCTTGGGTTCCGTGCTTGGTTGGGGGTTTCGGGTTTCGACCTGAACACTTCTGGCTTTCAGGCATAGAGTGCACGGCTTACATAATGTGGTGGCTTTGACTTATGATAAGGACTTGAAGGGGATGTTCTCACTCATAAAATTTGTTGTGTTTACTTACCTCCAACAGGGCCAGTAGAGTGAGGTGGGCTTTGCGTCGTAGCACCTCCATGGCATCGGTTGTCCAGTTCAAAAGCCGTTGACACGTGAGCAACTGCTCAATGCAACCCCAACCGCTCGCAACGAGTCTTATCATCCCAGATCCCTGAACCCTAAACAGGTGTAAGAGCACCATCCCCAAAAATGCCATGGGCACGAAGTCTCCAACAAAGGACCCTCAGCATCCCTAGCTTCTGCCTCGATAGCAGCAGGTCTCAACCTGTCGTCTGGTGTGGGTCTTAGGCCTCGGGTTACCCTTAGAGCTTCAGGGCTCGGGTGCTCAAAAGTACGAAGGAACCGTCGCTCTTGAGTTCGTCTCTTTTGGAAGGCCTACCTTCATCAACCTCGAAAAACCTAAACTTTCAGGCTTGTATGAAAAATGCACAAACAAGGTAGAAGTAGGTTTTTCAGGTTCAAGCAGGCTCGATGACGCCCGGACCCGTCACGCCCGCCTTTGGGAGCCGTCAGCCGAAACCACACTCAGCCAGCCTGAACCAGCAGCGTTGGGCTACCGTTGCTATGATGGTTACTATGCTGTGCTTACTATCACGTGCCACCATCAGTTCTTTGTAAACTTGTGTTGCATTGAAGTGGGTGCTTGAGAACTTCGAGTGTTGGGGTTGCGTGGGCGGTGGGGGGGNTGTAAACTTGTGTTGCATTGAAGTGGGTGCTTGAGAACTTCGAGTGTTGGGGTTGCGTGGGCGGTGGGGGGGGGGGGGGGGGGGGGGGCGGGGGTGGGGGGGCGTTAGGGGTTTGAGATTCAGACACTGCGGAAGCTTTGATGCGGCTTGCTTGTACGGGGCGAGGTGTAAGAGTCGGGCAGCACGGTGCCATGTGACAGCACGTTTAGTTGAGGTTGGGTTAGCCTAGCTCCGATGTAGATGGCTTGGGTTGAGTGGCACTAGGTTTGGCTAAGTTCGAATAACTTGGTTTCATTAACCATTTCCTAGCCACGTATTATTTCTTAGTTCTGGGCTTTGCAGGAAGACGGTCTCGATTCGAAGCAGATAAAAGCTCTGAACTTTCGCAAGTTCTGCGTTGTTGCTCTTCCATCAGCTTCGGCTCCGGGTTGCGGATGTTCCGGGCTTTCCGGGTTATGCAAACACCGGTGGGTGGTTATTTCAATTACTTCTGGGCTTGATGGTTTGGTCCAAAAATCAAAGCTTCATAGGGCCGAGCCCCCTTAAGTTTCTCCAGAGGTGAAGGCTTTTGCAAAACGATTAGGATCAGGAATCCGGGTATGAAGTAACCCCATTAGAATGGAGCTCGGGGCTTCAGATCTTAATGGGAGCTTCAAGCCCAAACCCGAAAGAATCCCTCCTCGTTCCGCCTTCCTGCTCGTTTACGTAATCGCGAACTTTCACGCGATCGCCCGAAGACCCGGCACCGATTTCAACCACCTGATGTGAGGAGTTTGGTAATTTAGAACCCTGATCAATAACACCCCTGTGTTTACGGCCGTAACATCAGGATTCCAAATATGATCCTTGCGAAAGGAGGAGCTTCTTAGTCAGGGGTTGGCGTTGAGGATTCAGGTTTGGCATGGGGTTCAGCCTAAACCTTTGGGGCACACTCATTTATGCTCATAACAGTGACTAGAAAGGAAACATGTCTCAGACCTGTGTATTGCCGAGACCAAGGTTTGATGTTCGGGCTTCAACCTCGAAGTGCCACAATGCATGATTGAACACCAAATTTCCCACACACAAAAACTCCTCTGAAATCCTAACCGCAGCGAGAAGATGTATACAGTGTGCATGTAGATGCAGCACATAGATGTAGACAGTATACTTTCTGCTCAGTGACCCGAGCCCTACGCCTCGAATCCTTACCGCAAACCGAAACTATGTGGATCCAACGCTTTTCAATTTCAGTTCCGCCGTTCATCTAAGCGGAAACTCAACATGTTGAGGATGTAGCAATTAAACACTTCTTGCTTGTCGTTCTTCCGATTAACGCTAGTATTGCTGGGGTTGCCCATTTTGCGAGAAACGACAGGGCTAGGAGAAAAGACAGGGCCCTGAACCCCAGTCGCCTTATGGGAAGAAGGCACACCAACCAATGTGATTATGTCTGCTAAGGAGACACCTGAAAAGGACAACCCTGAGTAATAATGCTGATCGTGTTGATACAGCAATCCCCTTTCCCATCGCTTGCCTGCACCGTTGTCTCTGCCGGGAGTTGCCCAACGATGGAGCTCGACTCCTTCCAAGATCGCGTAGCTTATCCCTCAAACCTGACGAGGGAACACCTACTGAAATGCCGAAAGCCGTAGTCTATAGAATCTGCAAGTAATAACTGCGAGGCTAGCATCCTGAATGCAAGGGAAATGCTCCCAACCCATTCAGATTCGAGAAAGATCTGCGGATTCAGGCTTAAAGGCGCGCTTTGCACCCGGAGCAAAGGAAAGTTTATTCATCTGTTTTTTGTCTCGCGGCATGAACCCTACATGCTGCATCGTACTAATTACAGCCCAGCACAGCAATCCCAAGCTCAACAGCCCCTGTGCAGTGGAGGTATGGACGTTGATCATGTGGAGCGGCCGCAAATCGAACCTCAGATCCCCCAAAACTCTGAACCTTAACTCAAGCCACTACGGGACCCAACATCAGTCACACCTGTCTTGCGTTTCAGGCCTTCAGGTTTAAGCTTCAGGGCTCCAGGTGTAAGGATTGGCGGTCTAGTGCGTGAAATTTAAGGTGCTACTTTTTCTACGTTGCACGAGCCCTTTTGTGCAACGATCACGAAACATTCCGCACAGAGCTCCAACAAAAGAACGTAACGCAGGAAAGCAAGGCATTGGCTTCCGCGATCGAAAGCTGAAAAAAAGCTGCAAAATTTTGGAAGGAGCACGAACCTGCTCAATCTTCCATCGTTAAACCGAAAACTCTGCGCCGTTCTCCTAACAAGGAGTTTCGGAAAATAAAGGATACCGGCATGAACCTTAAGCATCGTATCGCTATCATTGGCTATCATGAAAAAGCCCCAAAGTGAGGTAGATCCAGTTCTTCAGAACAGAGCAAGATCCGAAGATTTCCGGCACCCACGAGCCTCGTGCTCACCTCACGGCAGGAGCGAGTTTGCTGCTTACCGGCTTCTACCAGAAGTGAAGAGCAGAAAACCTAAAGCGACACACATAAGTACTGATGCTACAAAAGTCCAATACATACTGCAGGTCGGTAACCATGCCACACTCAAGACTCAAGCAAGCTGCGTCCCCGAACAATCGAAATAACAACGTCAACACGTTCTGAGGGTTAGGGCGTAGGTCTGATAACGGGGTATGGGGCTCAGGTTTGCGGATTGAGCGCTCCGGATTTTAGGATGCGGCGTTTCTCACGCGCAAGTCGCTACGACTCAAGGAGAAATTGTGCACAACGATGGCAGAAACCAGATATAGGCCCGAAGTAGTGAGATCCTCTTTCCAAGGATTCCTAAATCAGGTACCCCAAGTTTCTCAACGGTTTGGCTCGAGTTCTTTGTCACACTCTTTCGCTGCGCAGCTGCACTAGACTGCAATTGACACGCACGCAGCGGTACTGCGAGGCCTACATGAAGAAGTGTTGCTCTTACACCAATATTCAGCATGAGCACTAAATATGCTCACCAAACTCCCTAATACATACCCTACTTCACTTAGCCCTTCGGATTCCATTCTTGGCATGATGCGGGATTCTCCGGATACTTCTCATCACTTGTCACCCCCCAACCCTATAGCCTAAGGCAACCAAAGACCACGAACGAACATCCCAACACCCTAAACATCCCAGGCCCCCGAAACCCGACAAACTCCAAAGCCTAACAACCCTGAATCCCTAAACACCTAGAAGCAATCCATACCTCAATTGCCATACAAACCCTATCATTGCCAAACCCGTCGAGTCCTAAACACCCTAGGACACGCAAAGTCAAAACACTCCAAACTTACTGAAAACCGCCAAGCTCAAAAACCTGAAACCACATACCCCACGCCCATACCCTTTTCAGAGTCCTGAGAAGAAGCCTAAACCCTAAACATCCCAAAACCCATGCCAGTAAGCAACAAAACACAAATAAATCCTCATGAAGCCCCAAAAGCCAGGGGCTTTCAGAACTCCAAGGCTACCGAGTCCGAGGTGTCGGCAGAGCTGCAGGTGCTCGATGCACTCCAGCCACATGCCCATGGAGAGCCTGTCCTTGCCGGGATTTGCTTTTTAGGTTGAGGGGTTTAGGCTTAGGGGTGTAGGTTTAGGGCTTAGGGGTTTAGGGGTTTAGGGGTTTGGGGTTTGGGGTTTGGGGGTTTGGGGGTTTGGGGTTTAGGGGTTTGAAGGGGTTTAGGGTCTGTCCTTGCCAGAGCTTGCATTAAGGCTTTTGCAAGTCTTGAGAACTGCTTTTGAAGGTCGTTAAGGTTTGCTATTTCTTTCAACGGGTTTCCAAGAGCTTCAAGTTAGAGTCAGTTAGAAATGAAGTCAGCATCGCGTGTGGAGGACGGCAGGCTTGAGGATGAGGTCTACAGGCTTCGGGGGGGGGGCCTGGCAGTAGGGGTTACGGTTTAAAGTTTGCAGGCTTTGGGTTTAGGGTTTAGGGGGGGGGCTACGGTTTAAAGTTTACGGGCTTTGGGTTTGGGGCCTGCGTGCTTGGGTGTTTAAATTTTGAGGCTTAAGGTTTTAGGGTTGAGGATCGGTGAAGCACCCCGTGAAGAATTTGGAAGGCTCTTCAGTTCTTAACTGTATGCAATCCTGAACATGAAGCCGACCCTCAGAAGCACAAAGCGTTAGCACTTAAGCCTCATAGCCTACTCTGTAGCACAAAGAACCCCCAAACATCAGACTTTAAATCAGGAGCCCGAAAACCAGAACACACATTCCACAAAATCATGTCACCTGTCCTGAACCTGGAAAAAAATCTGGAGCCACATCTCGCCATAATGACCATCAGAAAACTGACGCAACTAACTCACCCTAGACTCGATATGCCTAAACCCCACAGCGCTAGGTCCGTGTATCTTAGATCATGCAGACAACTGAAGAGTTAGCCCTACATCCCCAAGCCCCAATTCCTAAACCTCCAATCGAAAAAAACACCTGAATCCCTGCACTTTGAACCCACATCAGGGGTGTTTCAAAGTAATAGCGGGGCCCGAATGCGTGGAACGGGGTGTCGGGGTATGTGATAGTACGATTATAGAGACTCTGTAGGGATATTTTTGCCTGTCATTCAGACCTCTTTGTCAGGGTGCTCTGAAAGGTAGTTGTTGCTTTCATAAGCCCCTTGGGCCACAAAATGTACTGCCCGCAACCATCCCTTGGATTTAGAAACTGTAGCAACAAGAATCCCAAAGGACAATCCAACAACAGCCCCAAGGAAATTGAGACCCAACCCACATGTCAGACCAGACCCATTTCCACCGTTTAAGCTAGGATATGCAATCTAATAGCTTGTCAAGTATCAAGTTAGGATCCCTGTCCAGGGGTCCTTCAGATCAAGTGCTGCACTTTCTCGAACAAACAGCAAACAACCTATAAACACCTATGACAAGCCCCGATTACCCCCGAGAAAACCCGATACAACTAGCACCCGGAATTATGAACTTGAACCCGAAGCCCATATGTTCGAGGCCCGAGTGTAGACACCATAATCCCTCATCCCTGTATCTTTCAGTCCCAAATTCCTACACCCCGGGCAGTCAACATCATATGTGCCCCCGAACCCAAGGCCCACACCCCCAAAAATAATCTACGAACCCCCTACCAAAGTAAAACTCTGATCAGAACCCATGTAAGAAACCACGTAAGAAAATTGATAGAAACCTGAGCAATGCTTATTTTCGGTCCAAGATGCTGTGGCCTTCGGCCCCTTCGCGACCGCCGCCTTTTCGGCGGGCGCAATCGGAGCCTGGAGCGAACCGGGGCTGCTTTGGGATGGGAGTTTAAGGTTCAGCTCAGGCTCAGGGTTGACGGTTCTGTTGGGTTTAGGGCTCGTTAGGTTCTGCAGCGGTTCGATGAGGGCTTAATGCTGTAGGGGTAGGTCCAGGCTTGTGGGATTGATGCACTGATTGAGTCGTAGCGATTTTGACTTTATTTTATGGCTTTTGCCGGGGGTGTGCCAAGGAAAATGTTGCTCAAGGTTGCAGTTTTGCACTGTTTCGACCTGGCTCAAGCCTTCAACATCGTGGCCTGCTTGGTTAGCATTGCGTCTGGGCTATGTACAGTAGGACTCGAAATCAGGATTTCCGGTTGAAAAGGACTTATGGTGCACCAACAGGCTAAAGGATGCTTAATCTACCTGTGAGAGCTACTTCCACTTGCCAATAACGAATTAGGATCCGTGCAAGGAGCCCTCATTCAAGGAAGCATGGTTGTCTTATCAGGCTCCTACATCAAACGTGGGGACAAGAAGCATCAAACATGTCGTGCGACGCCAAAGGTTCTGAAACCAGTCGAGCTCTGTAGAACCAAAAGACCCGAAAATAGACCATATAGGACCATAACTCGCGCCCATGGAAGGGGTGGTGCCCATGTGAGGTAGGGGTCAAAATGTGAGGGTTCTGGATGTAGGGCTCGCTGGAATTTTGGTGGTAGATTTGGGGGCTTTCTATTTGGGTACTGCTGGTGATGAAAACCACCTATTCGTGTGCCTTCTCAGCTTTGGGCTCTGCAACATCTTGCTTCTCCGGCTCCTGGTGGACATCTGTGGGGTCTCGTATTGGTGGCCTCTGGTGGCTGCCGTCTTTTAGTGTCAGCAGCAAATGTTCTCACAAGAAGATACGAAATTCAACAGCGAAGGGATCGACATGTACTGAAAATGACTATAAGGATGATGACTAGTCCATGACATCGTTGTGGCCTGTTGACATGTTCGCTTGTGCTCGTGGCTGTTGTCGTTGCCGCTGTTGTCGTTGTTGCAACCGTGCTTGTCCTGCTACTGTCGGCCGCTAGCTGCTGATGTCAATCCGACCATTTCCACCGAAGCTTCTGTCGCCTTTCCTTCGTCTTCTTTTGGCTGTTCTCTGGCGATCAGAGCAATGCATGTTGCCGTGGCCGCCATCATCGTAAACGACCACTGTTCTCTTCGATATCAGCATCGTCGGAATCCGATGATCATCATGGTCATGCACTCAGCGAGGGTCCAGGTGGGGTAGAGGATTCGGCCAGAACCCGAGACCCAAACAAAAGAACAGGCCTGTCACGGGCTTCGCCGTGTACCGCATATGACCCGGAACACTTCATGTACCCTAAACCCAAAAAGCCTTACCCGTCCCGCCAAACTAAGTTTAGTGGCTGGCAGCACCTTGGGACAAGTATGGTCCGATGTTCTAGCCGCAGCGATGCAGACTTCGCGGCTTCAAGATTTGTGCTGAAGCAGCCTCAAATCTCTCTCACTCTCTCTCTCTCTCTCCCCCTCTCTCTCTCTCAATCTCTCTCAATCTCTCTCTCTCTATCTTTTTCTCCTCCCTTCATTCCTGATGACTGCATGCAAGAACCTTATCATAGCCCTTACAGAACCCCCTTAGCCGTTTGGGAACCCTTGAAGAACCCAGATAACTTATGATGTCTTCAAATAGATAGGGACGAAGCGTCGAAAGTTGGTTGACATGTCTAGAGTCTTGAGTGTAACCCCTGGGATATGCGCAACAGCCCCGAAGAACAAAGACACAATACAGGAGTTCCCCTAGTAAACATCCCAGTTTTGACCCGACGAAAAGAATGTTCCTTGACTCAATCGCTTGGGAGACGCGGAAGTACACTCGAAATATGGAAAATGCACTCCTCAGCACCGTCCAGCTCGTCGAAGTCGAACATCGCCAAGGAGTTCTCCGTGCGTAAAGCTATGATCTAGACGACTGAAATCAAAGGGTTTGGTGGCTTTGCACACAACCAGTATAGTGGTGAACCCTATTCCCTAAGCTCTCATACGGCATAAAGAGCAGGCGCTTATGTTAGGATGTGGAGAGATGTTCAGGGGTTCAGTGGCTTTGCATTGAGGGTTTGGGGTGGTTTAGGGTTGTAGGGTGGGGGGCTTACGGATTGTCCGAAAAGTAGGGGCTTTAGGTCGATAGTTTAGGCTTCAAAGCGATGGTTTTGGGCTGAGGGTTTAGGGATTTGGGTTTCGGGCTTCGGGTGAGGATGGCGAGGTTGTTACGTGATTTCGCGTTGCCCCTGCAATGCCATGCTCACGTATCTGGAGCCAAAGCTGAGATGATGTTGTAACACTGGGCTTTTAAGTAACCAGGGAGAAAAACGTATATACTTCTATTTCGTAATGGTTCCTTTAAGCAAAAAGTATTAAAGTATGGTACTCCAAAGCCCAGAACAGTATCCCCACAGAGTCCGGCGCAATGGTCGTGGTTCTCGGGCCGAGTAGGGCGGCAAAGTGCCGGGAACTCATGGACAGCGCTAAGTTCCCAGCGGTAATACCTGGACTATAACCTCCGCACTTGAAGCCCTGAACAACCAAAAGCCTACTCTAAAACACTAAGCCCGCAAGCAAGAGACGCGAGTTCGAAAGGCTTTGGGGTAGCTCAAAGCATTCTGCAGTGTCCTAATGATCCCAATGGAACCTGCCAGCAACCCTTGCAGAACCCGTTTGGCAATCCTTTCAAAATCCCTTCCTACAGCCCGAGTCCACCTCTAAAACAAGGCCGACAGCAGCTTCAGGGCTTAGGGGCTCCCGGTTTAGGGTTTAGGGCCCCTGAACTCTGAACCCTGCCGTGCCTAAACCCTGGCGTCCCCAAACCCAAAACGTGGTGCAAGAAAGAGATCTGAGAAAAGCTAGTGCCATTTCCTGGACTAGTTGCAATGGGCTTGGGTGTCAACGTAATCACGGGGGTTTGATCTGTACATGGGCACGGGAGCGGAGGGGCCAGGGAATGGGGGCGGAGGTAGGGTTCTGAGATTTCTTTTTGTTTGGATGCTTGTAGGAGCATTGAGGTTGTCAGGCATATGGACAAGGTATTTAGAGTCTTCCGGGCTTTGGGGTGCCCGGGTCTCTTCAAAATCTGGGGTGATGATGTAGTAAGACTTAAGCATCTACTGGGCTCCCAGTAAAAGTTATGTTTACAAATGTACACTGAAAACCCCAAAGGTTCATGAAACGCTACATTCTGATTATTGGTACGACGGGCTTATAGTTTCGGGTCCAAGGACTTACATGTTTGCACATGATGTTCGCTTCTGCGCCTGCATCGATATGCTGCTGGAGTGGCAAGCAAACCACATCGCAGACAGATGCTGAACACAACGACTAATTGGTAAGCAGGTCCCGTAAAAGTCTTCAAAGCCTTGAACGCCGACACTTTTCAAGCTCGCCGTGTAGGGCATCTAAGCCGAGCCAGTGGAGATGATCCAAGTGGCACCTCAGCCCAGACGCCAGGAATAAATAAAGGGCTACTCACTACTCCCAATCCTAAGGGATTCCTGTACATGTACCTTAGTAGTATAGCGTACCAAGTCAAGGTTGTACTTTCTAGACCCTTCCACGGTCTGGGAGGTGGGAGTTGGGGGGTTCCAGCTTGGGCTTTAAGAGATGTTTCTTTTCGAGCCACCCGACCATGAACGCCAGGTGATTTTTCGCGGTCAGAACAGGCTTGGGCTATGGGATTAGGCTTTAGGCCATGTTGGTTCCTCATTATCCTGTTTGAAGTGGCAGCAACCCTCTTCCCATTATTTCAGCACCCTCAAGCCAAAACAGGTGTGGGAGACGGCCGCTTCACGGGGATCGGGGGTTAATGAACAGTTCCCCCACACCGCCCCAAGCCTCAAACCTTGGAGCTTGTGCAAGAAGCGAAAAAAAAACGAAACCCTAGCCCTAGGCTTTTGCATTCTCACTTCAACTCCACAACGAACTACTGGTTCTGTGCCATAAGTCCGTATAGGCACCTGAGAAACCCAAGGCCACCCTTCCAAGCCATCGGTGAGGCTCTTATCCAACACGCCAAGGTGCGCAGCCACTTGGCATCCTGCACTGTGCGAAAAGCCGGTGCCAAGGCAGGAAAACTCTGAGAGAGATTGCAGGCGTCACACTACTACCATGGAGAAATGGTCGAACAGATTCCTGCAAAATTACCGGGCATGAGCGCGGGCCCGCACTGCAAGCTCCCAGGATGTATCTATGGTAAGATGCTTGACCCTGATGTTCTGTCTGAACCTAAAAACCTCGAGTTGTCAGGCCTAAACACCACATGACCCTAAAGGGGGAAAGAACCCTAGACTCTAGACGACGAGAAACGGGACATTAAAACCCAAAGCTGGCAAACACCCGGAAGTCACAAAGCCCCAAGCCCTGCATTGCCCGAAAACCACCAAATCCAACAGCCCAAACCCTAAAGCACTAATCTGCCCCAAACGCCAAAATTCTCTGCCTTAATTAACATCAAACCCTGAACTACTACACTGCTCCATGCCGCATAACCCGAAAGCCCTAAACCCTAGCCCTAAAACCCGTGATCCTGCCTCGGACTGCTTCTGCAGCAGTGGCAGCGTCGGCAACAGCGGCGGCATCCGCGACCGGTAGTTTGAGGAGTAAGCGCGCCTGAGCTGAATCAAAAAAGAGACTCACAAGCCAAGTCAATCCTTGATATGCAAGGTTGTGGGAAGGACTGCAATCGGATTCAACAAGTTTTAGGCTTAAGGATTCCGGGTTTCGGGTTTGGGGTGTTACCGTGTTGGACCCAGGGTGTCCTAGCCTTTCGAGTTGACGGGAAAATGTGCTTGCGGCCTTGGTTTAGGGCTAGCGGTCATTTTTTTTGCCAGGATTACAACACTGCGGTTGCGATTGAATCTTGCGAGGAGCCAATGCTTGGCTGTGGTGCTCTTGCACCACATAACCAGAATCGTCGAGTGCTGCAGACCCTCAATCCTGAACCCAAATCCCGAAACGCTGCAACGGGCGTAGGGTTTTGGGGTTTAGGGGTTTAGAGTTTGGAGTTTAGAGTTTAGAGTTTAGAATCTTAAGCCCTAGCCCTGAAACCTTAGACGCTAAGCCCGAATCCTAACCACGCATTTCTAGCAATCAAGCTCGCGGCAGCAAGCTGCCATTGCAGCTGCCGTGACCCGGCCTCCCGGTGCTTCGGCTGCTTGGAGGATTCGGGGGTTAAAGACTGAGGGACTGAGGGGCTTATAATAGTTTGCAGGAATCGAAACACCAATGCTTGGTCTTCGGGGTAGGGTCTTGCCGCCAACCTGCATCCGAATATAGAGCTTTCGCAAAGACCCTGCCAAAGGTAGGACATGGTATCGAAGGAATCCAAAAGCTGTCTGCAAGATGCGCGAACTCCAACTACAAGGTTGGGGCCTCAGAACTGAGGAATAGCACGGCTTGTAGGCACTGCTGAATGAGAGAGGCAGCCGAAACCAATAGCACCCGCACCCACATTCGGTGTAGGCGTCATCGGTCTGACTTTTCCGGTTGGTAGACCGGGTTTACAGAAAGGCCTTCAGAATTGGACTACAGGTTCGGACGGATGTTACAAGTACATAGATGTATATACGAGGAAACACTATAGGGAAGACTATTTCTGATTATTCTAAACCTAACCATAGAAACTGCAAGAAATGCGATGAATAAGCGGATCTAGGGTGCAGAATGCGGCCTCGACTTCCATGTGTCCGCAGTTGATGGGCCAATGATTCTCGCACGTCGGCTTCTAGGGACTTGGGGCTCAACGTTCATAAACTTATAACTAAGCTACCCAGTGTCCCCCTCAACGACTTCGGGTAACTACCCCTTTCCGACGTTTCAATTTCAACTAAATCGACCTCGTCAAACAAGAAGCGATAGGGCATAGTGGTACTACTAGGGGACCTTGCTCTACCTCAAGACCACCCGCAACTCTGCACCTCAAGCCGCCAAACTCGTAGTTTCACAGACCTACCCAGAGACTCCACAATCCCTGAATTCAGACATGCTCAAAGTATTTCAGGCAATCCTCAAGGAGAGGAAGGGATGTCGCTATTACGCCCTAAATGCCCGACATCCCACAACCCAGAAGATCTAAACCCCTGAAACCCCCTGATGGCTTCCCAAACCGAGAATCCGAAGCAGTGAGATCTCGGAGCCCTAATCCCTAAAGCCTTGAAGTCAGAGAGTACGGACACAGGAGACGCTGGCCCGGCCACCTTCAGCATCGCGGCCGTTCCGTGGGTGCCTGCGAAACTCCGAAATCCTATAATCAAAGAGTTTTCGTAGGGTTTCACATGGTATGGAGGCTTTGTGGTTTGCACGGGGGGTTTGTGGCAGGTTGAAGGGCCTCCACAGTTGATCATGAGTGAAGAGGACTACGAAGGAAATCCCAAAAAAAAACCCAAACTCTAAGACTCCAGCCAACAGGTCGAAATAGCAACTCAGGGCATGGAATCCCCACAAGACCGGGAGAATGGATACCCCGCCCAGGCAGGGGCCGACCTAAATCCTAAGCTAAACTCTGCAATCCGAAACGTTAACCTCAACCCTGAAGCTCCTGAGGCAAAACCTACAGCCCGATGGTTATCCGAAGCTCTCACCTCTCACCTCTGCACCCCGAAACCCTGAACTCCTATAGATCTCTTCACCCCAAAGGTCCCAACACCCAATGCGCTAAGCCGGTAAAACCCCAACAACCAAACCCTCATTGCACCCTCATCCTTGCAAAGGAACTTTTCAAAGGAGCTCGTTCAGGACCCCTGATTCTGTGGTGGTTTGAACGCCTTGCAGCGACTCTGCCTGCGACCCCAGGAGGCGCCGCTAAGGTCTCATGCGACAGGCTCCGTGCTCCAGCCGTATGCAAGTCCGACGAGCACACAAGGCGGGGGCAGGGATGGGTTGTCCAAAGAGCGACAGCCCTCGCGGGTTGCCGGCCTCGTCGTGGCGAAGCTTGTTGGCGGGTGATGGATTCAAACTTCGGCTCTCGCACTTGGGGTCGAAGGCATAAGTTCGCAGCAGCCGTCCTTTACCCGTTACGCAAGGAACGGCATAGATGGCACAGCGGCCCAGTCGCATCCATAAATCAGTTCAGTACGCAAGGAGCCTAGAAAGGTTCACTTGGACTGGCAAGCCTCAGGCACTGAGGTGTTTGCTGCCTAGGCAACCACTGTCCCATGTCTCCGAGACAAGCGAATTCTGGAGGGGTTCCATTCTTTCTCGTTCGCCAAGGGTATGACATGCAAGGGTCGAGTGCACTGGTAATCAACAGCAAGAGCCACGGTAGCTTAGGGACGTCATAAGATTCCCGAAGTATTAGCTCAATGGCAGCCGGAACTTTATAGAAGCCCTTTAAAATCAAAAAGTATGTTCCAGAACCAAAACTTATATACAGTCATACCATAATCTACCCAAAACCCCCTTCGAATTGGTGAGGCCTTGATATTGAAACAGAAACCCGACAAAATGCGAATCTGAACCCCCGGTTGAGAGCCGGAACCCTAAAGTCCTTGATGAATCTTTAGAACAGGCTTCACACAGCCCTGTGTGGATCTATTGAAACTCGAAGAAACCCTTTCCCTAGAACCTTATGGCCCTAATCGCCGAAACCCGAAAGCCCCGATAATACCATAAAACGCTACCCTAAACCCACTGACAACCGGAACCTGGCCCGACACGACAGGCCACGATCGCTTCTTTCAGGGCCAAGGCGGCCCTCCAAGCGAAGCCTTCCCAGGAAAGGGCCAAAAAAACCATTGTGTACGCTGCTGCTGCTAGTAGTACTACTACTACACCCGCTACCGACCACGCTTGCTAAACCAGGGTTCTGGAAGCTCGGGTATGCAAAGTCGACAAGTGGGGACTTGAGGCAACAAGAAGTCTTAGAACATTACGAAAGAACCGTACATACCGGCTAAACTGCATGTGCTCCCCAGAGTGTCGTCGTTACCCCACCCCACCACCCCCTCCGAAGCCTTCCGAAATCCGAAGCTCGAGCTTGCAAAGTCGCAAGTCGATGTTAAGGCAACAAGAAATGGTAGGACACTACGCAAGCACCGTAAATCACGAGTAACATGGATGCGTTCTTAAGATCGTTTAGAGCAAGTGCAGTTGGTAGCGGGCGGGTGCCTACAACAACAATTACTATTACTTCTACTCGTACTTCTTGTACTGGTACTAGTACTAGTACTGGTAGTAGTAGTAGTAGTAGTAGTAGTAGTACAACTACTACTACCACTACTACATTGCCACCACCAGCACCACCACCGCAACCCACAAACATCTTCTACACATGACAACCCGCGACGACCAGCTTGCCCATGAACCAAAAACACAAACATGACATTGACAATAACTCACCACATCCAGACATTTTCCCTTATGTCGCCCCCTCCAGTCCCCCCCGGAGAACAAAGACACAGGGAGGGTAGCAATTACTGGGCAACCGCTTGTAATGAGCTCGCGGCCGCTCTCGTCCTTCTGGGCCTTTCTGTTGCGTGCAGCCTTAACCGAAGCCCCTGTTGCGTTGTGAATACCCTGTCGTTGATGACTTTCATGGCGTTCTCCAACTGTACCACGCCCCATACAGCTCCAGCCGTATGATCGATTCTTGGTGGCACTTCATCAAGGCAGCACGTCCTGCAAAACATCTCTTGAGGGTTGTCCACATCGTAGTTCATGTGTCACGGCATGGTTTGGTAGGCGGTGTGCTCCTCGAGATGAAAAGTGGTCAACGCGACTTGTTGTGCGACTGCGACTCAAAGTAGAGCTGCGTGCTCGCCGTGAAATAGGCTTCTGCTCCATCTGACTGAGGAGGAGTTGCAATGGCAAACATGCAGAAAGAGAAACCCCCAAAGGCGGTGTGATCCTCGGATACAGACCTAGATTGCACTGCTGCAGGTGTGTGCTGGGTTCATGGGTCACGGTACGAAAAGGAATCAAACTGATACCAGCAGTACCAGCACTTTATCTGCAAACACCCTAAACCGACCAAGGCAAACGATGACATGCCTGCGCCACAGGCGCCGAGTGCTGCATTGGCGGCCGCGGTGTTCGGTGCACCAAAGCCCAGCAGTGCTAGCGCCAAAGGCCACCTGGCAGGGTTTATTTGGGGCATTTAGAGTCTACAGGTTCAAGGGTGCAGGGTGCTTGTCTGGGTTTGACAAGAGGACCCCCGGAAAGAAACATCTGGCTTGGGAGAGCTTGATCTTCCAAACCGCGAGCAAGGGCGTGA
Organism: Symbiodinium sp. clade A Y106; assembly: GCA_003297005.1. NCBI lineage: Eukaryota > Dinophyceae > Suessiales > Symbiodiniaceae > Symbiodinium > Symbiodinium sp. clade A. Next base: position 112,220 of record BGNK01001983.1, read on the forward strand.
CTCCCCAAAATGGGATCGACAACCAGAACAAGGGCGTTGTGAATGGCTGGCTGTTGTCTGGAGACGGATCTGTCATGTGCGCCTGCGGCGGCCGAACCAGAAACATCCGCTAAAACCTATGCTTTACAAGGCTCCTCGCACTGGCAATCATATCGCCCACGAAATGCTAACCTTACAACTAGGTACTACTACCACGAGCCCAAATACAAGTGTCTAATGTCGGAGCCTCAGAATGAGCAGAATGGAGTTTTACAGTCACGAACCCGAAGGACCTCCGTACTTTACCTTTAAGCACTTCGGACCCCAAGGCTCGAAGTCTTGTTATGCAAGGAAGCAACAAGGGCTCTTGGCGTTCAGGCTTTAGGGATTCTTTTGATGGGCTCCTTTTGGGAGATTCGGAAGCTGGCAGGAAGGCAACACGGGTCCGTATGGCTGGCTCCTGTGAGAATAGCAGGCAATCCGAACCACAAAAAGCAAAAAGGATACCCGTCGAGCGGCTGCTGCCCGTTTTGTGCAGCTGTGATGGCCGCGTTCACGGCTAGTTGGCTGACGTCGAGCCGCCTTTCACATCTGAGAAATCTATACGGTGGATCCCCATACCCACCTGATTAACAATCGCAACGTCGGGATTTGGGAGTCTCTGAGCAGCTGCCCTCATCTCATCTTCCATGGATCCGGCCGGAGCCATGATATGGAAAGCTGTGAAGCAGAGGACTGACTGCATTAGAAAAGATCAGATGGGATTGATCTTGAACCTGGGCAAGACACGCAAGATCTGAAACTTTGGCACGCAGCAGGTTCTAGGTGCACATGCCTCAAGGATTTGGGTTGAGGGTCTTGGCACTTCAGGGTGGAAGGCGGCTTGGAAGTTTTGGGTTCGACAGCTCATGATTTTGGGCTTCTGGAGCTTCTACGGCCTGCAGGGTATTAGCCTTTGAAGCACTGGTCTCCTATCAGTTGTCAGCGGCTGACCCCTTCCAACAGATATCGTTGCTTGATCTGAGACGAATTCCCACAATTCTAACCCGTAAGCCAGAAACACGTGACCCCGGAGGACTTCTCCGGTCGCGTGGGCTGCACTAAATGCCTGAGCAATAATCCTGAAAAGCCGACCAGCTCCCCCTCAAAAAAGGACGACAACAACAACAACAGCAACAACACTAGTCGCGAAAATCAACCACGCACAAACCCTGAACTACCATGAAGAGACTGAAAACAGTACCAGGTTAATCGTAGCCAGTGAGCCAGGACAGGTTCAGGCGCGTTGCTGGTCTCATGGTCTCACGGGCTATCGGTTGGACTCGCGCTTAGGTTTAAGGAATGTAATGCGGCTGATCCGACAGCAGCCAAGGCAACTTCATCGCACCCAGCGATTCAGAAGTCCGCATAAGTATGGTTATCCAAGCTAAAGTTACAAGTAGGGCAATGAGTAGAAATTATCTGGGATGAACGATATTTCGACGGAGCCCGGCGCAATCTTCCTTTCCGTTACTTGGGGATGAAGGGACCTTGTAAGTAGCTTATCCTGGAAGAAAATATAATGAAGAGACGTCGTTAGTTGAGCACATGTTCAGCAATCTAAACCAAGTGTCAAAACGTTTGTAGGAGGGGGTAGTAGGAACTTCAACAGCTCCAGGTGACTTGAGAGCCAGGAAAACCTTAAAGCCTAAGCCTCAAACCCTCAAAAAGGTAAGACCTCAGCCTACAAACGACCCCGCCTCTGGACTGAAGATGCCAAGTACGCCACGGCCGAAGCCCAGCGACCTCAAGCTCCGGATCTCGGCTCGGCTTAAACCAGGGACCTCAAGACTAAGAATTCGATGGTTTTTCTATGCATAAGGTGTCAGAGGGGTGTTCTGGAGTTTTACTTGGGGGGCTGAAAAGTTGCAACAGGCTTTTCGGGGACATCGCACTACAGATTTAGAGTTTTCGGGTTTCGGAGTCCAGTACCTTGACTCTTACACCGTGCCTCACCCCTGCGAGATGAAAAGCTAATGGCAGGATCTTCAGTCTTCTTCCATAAGGCTTTAGCACAATGAGGAGCCCCACAAGAGCACCAACCCGCACACACACAAGCAAGAAGGGCAAACAGCGTAACCGGAAGTATGATGAACAAACATGTATATAATGTGTATATATATATATACACATGTAAGCAAATCAGGCTCTAAAAGGTCGTCGACAGTTTTGGGTGCAGTATGGGAACATCCGTGAAACCCGATAAACTCTACAGAAGCAAGGCAACCTATGGCTAGGATGCCCAGAAGTGGCCCGAATCAACTCCCATAAGTCATAAGTGCGGAAAATGCAAGCTGAGATACGACATGGAGTGGCCGTAGAAAAAACACTGAAGTGCGATCAGAGTCGCCAAGGGGAGCCAAGGCGGCGCAAACAGACGCAAAGGCGACCTGTTGAGAAATGGACCCAGGGCTTAACAACTTAACCAGTTCTTGAAGAGAATGTGGGGTTCCGGAGTTTTGCTTGCCGACAGTCCTAGTAGGGCCGTGCTATTGCGTGTGCCTTGTCCGAGTGTTCTCCTAATCCCGCCAGTACATCCTTTTTGGCGGCGGGCTGTAAAACAAAAAGCGCTCGGAATGTCTGCTTTGTTTGGCTTTTGGAACCTCGGAATCGAAACCCTAAACCGTAGTGACAACCAACATGCATTCTCAACTCTCCCGCCGAACATCTGCACATAAACTCCAGTAGCATCAGATGTGGGACGTGGGCCACGATGGTTTTCTCTTCAGCCCCAACGATTGCCTAGGCAAAGCCACTCGAACATGAAATTTCCTTTTCCCATTAACCGTACATTTCCTTTGCCGCTATAGCAACATAAGCTCATCAAATAGGTCATGCCCCACCCACAATGTCTATAAGGGACACTAGTCGTCTTCGGGTTCGTGTCTCCGTCTCTCTCTCATCATATAGTGTGGCGGCCTAATCCCAAGCCATCAACAAAATCACCAATTTCCAAGCCCTCGAACAGGCCCCACTATAGGCCCTTACCAGCAAATTGCCCTCTACCCTATGCCCCCGGGCTGTGCCGTGTCCGCAACTGCGCCGCATTCGCCACCGGCTAAGGCCGCAGCCTCAAGGCCAGTTTCATCTTCTTCGGAAGAAAGGTTTAGGGTTTAGGACTTCATGCTGGGTTTTAGTCCTGCTTAAGGAGTAAAACGGCTCGAAAGGTTTACGAAGGGGGCTAAGTGCCTTCTTTTTTGCAGCACTATTACTCTTCCTAATATACTTATAAGTATTACCACGAGTATGAATGGTGCTGCTCTCACTGTTGCCATTACACTACCACTGTACTTCTGCTGATTTGTAACCCTATGTTTTAAAATACAGCACTGTAGCATCAATTCGTGTTCCAATTTATAAACGTGTACCCGTTGTCACCTTCTTCTGATTCCTCCCCTTCCGCACCAGCGTGCTTGCAGTAGTTTCTTCTTGTTAGCGGAACTGGTGTTCTTGCAAGTCGCCGTGCTGGTTCATCATTGTTATCATGCCGATTACATATTTGCAGTTAAGGCAGGCACTAGCGATAGTGCTGCATGGCGCAGGCTATGAAGCCAATACATAGAACCGTCATGAGCCAACATAAAACCAGAGCCCTCTCAAACTCTGTTACAAAGCTGATTGAAATCATGCAGCCCTTGAAGCAATCCTCAGGCCTCTTCCCATGCACCGCAGCGAGCAGCAGCGGCCACAGCTGCGTTGCGACTGAAGCCGTCGACCACGACCTGGCCATCCTTTATCTGGTGCTGTGCTTTAACAGGGTTCTGCAAAGGTTCTATCACGGGGTCCCGAGACTCTAGAATCTATCTTATTATCAGGGCCTATAAGTTCGTAGAGGTTCTATAAGGGTTCTCTTCGGGGTACACCAGAGTTCTACATATTCTTTATGAAACTCTATAATGGTCTACAGGCTAGGGATTTCGGGCTAGGTCCAGGAGCTTGAGGTTCAGGAGCTTAAGCTTGAGGTTTAGGCTTTGGCTGCTTTCTGCCTATGGGCTCGAGGGAATTTTGGCCAACTTTCACTTTAGCTTTAGGTAAGCCCACAACTCAACAAGCGCGGATAAGAACTGAACTGTACTGCCACTTGCTACTAGGCTGCGGCTGCGACGACACGACGTCGGCGGCAAGGAGGAGAATGCACGACGACGGCGGGTGCGACGATGACGTATCAGCGTCGGTGTATCGGCGTAAGTCGACCGGAAGCCAAGCTTTACGCCCACAATCACTTTTCCAAAAGGGTCATGCCTACTTGCATTTTTTGTGCTCTTCAGGGATACACACAATATACCGTTCCCCGAAATCGGTATCAAGGCTTTATGTTTGGCCTTTTGTTTCCATGTTTGGACCTGCAGGAACGGGCACAAAGTTGTATTGCTCTTGGTTGCTTCCACCTCGGGATCTGAGACACCATCGGCCGTAATAAATGCAATAGGGTTCTGGGGTATACTATGGTATGGTTTCGATAAGGAGCCCTAGCAATAGGCAATTTTTCGATCCCCATAGTATGATCGTGCAGGCGGCAGCCCAAAGCCAGCAGCTGCTGTAGAAACACATTCTTCTGCACCCCATGCACAGTGCAGACGCTACTAGAGGAGCCTCAAGTTTAGCAGTCCGCAGACGCTGGCATGGGGAAGGGCTACCGTGCAACAAAAGCCTGCCTCAAGCATCCTGAGGCAACATAGAAGGGAGAGGCTTGTATGCCTGCCGCACAGACACGATGGTCTTTCCTTAGGGTGGGTTGTTTTGGGTGTTTACAAGCGAGTATATCAGGACTTCTCTGTCGACCCAGACAAGATATGTCATTTGCTTGATGAAAGTGCCACCGCAGGGCGTACGGTTTCCGTTGCTGCAGCTTCAGCTGCCCCATGCAGTCAGGTTGTTGTGCATGTGGGGTCAACTGCCCCGAACCTCCAGCCCAAGCTCAATTCGACAACAGGAACAATCCAGAACCATGGAGCCCTACTCCGTAAAGCCTTAACTCCAACCGAAACCCTCAGAGATCTTCAGAGCTTTGGCGTGAGTCCGGATCTCGGGCTTCCATGGGATCTTCCACAATATGGGAGTTTCCGAAAATTAGGGGTACCTTATTTGGGGTCCTTATAATAAGGATCCTACTATTTAGGGTTTGTACATTAGGGTCCCCTATTTTCGGAAACCCCCATATCTCCAAAGCAAAGTTTCTGCGGGGCTGAGGTCTTGAGCAAATGTAAGACTTGGAATTTGGGTTTAGGGTTCCGATGTGGGTCTTCTTTAATCGCACAACCTGTAACGGTCACAATATGATGTAGAGGCCTTATGGCAATATCCCACCACGGCCCTTATCTACCTGGACCTATACTTCATTCTGCGCAGTATTGATTCTGCAGATACCAGAGTTCTACGAACTCCATATCGTTCACTCCCGCAAGAATCGAATCAATGCAGGGAGAACCTTCGAAACGGAACCCCCAAATCGGGCTTCGAGTTTAGGATTCATAAGGTGCAAGGTGGGGCGGGGCTCAGGGTTCAAAGTTACTGCTTGATCTCGATGCCGCTTCGGGGCGGGCAGGCTGTCCGTTGGCGCAGGACCCTGGACCCCAGTCACTGCACCTGATATTGCGCCCCTTCTAATTACAAAAGCAGTTTTAAGTTCTGAGTTCTGATTCTATAATCAAGACAGCACACTGCTGAGTAAACTATACCCGTATTAGCGAATCGAGAAGACACGTTGTCTTGAACCGCAGGCTTCAAGACTGCAATCAAAACCCTAAGCGTGGCTTCTTAGCACAATCCAAAGCCCCCTTGACAGGTCATGCACTACATCATCCCAGACCCCCGGGAGGATCCAAAAAGTAGATCCCTTAATGGGGGTTCCTATAAAGTACCCTTAGTAGTATAGGGCCCTAAATCTGGGATACGAATACGGATCCCTCCCTAATCAAAGGTCTGCGGCTTGAGGCCGGCACCACAGCCCGATTTGGATGAACACGCTGGCAACAGCGCAAGCCGCCACGGCATCCTGAAACCACAGAGCAATGGAAGGGGCCTTAGTAGTTTTTGAATATGGTGTTGGGGTATCTTATACCACAAACATTCATACAGGAACAATAAGGTGCCCTTAGGCCTAATTTTTTCAACGCCTATTCTCACTAAGGCCAGAAACCTACCCCCGCCCCCCTCCCCCCCCCAGGACCCCCGCCATGAACCCGTTAATAACGCCCTTATGGTTGTAGGAGGCATTTAGGCCATAAAGGAGCGTAGTTGGGGGGTCGATCAACCCCCAAACCAAGACCTCTCAGGACTCTTGGGGTCACCGCACATGGGCTCCGCAGTTTAGAGGGGCATCTTCTGCTTCCATTATGATCATGGTATTTCTAAGAGCACCTTGAAACGGTCCCTTGGAAAATGGAATAGGGTGTTGGGTTATCGTAGTTGTATGCAGGGCCTTCTAAGAGGATATCATTACAGCCAAATCATCTTCGCGCCCTCCATTTCCTTGACGCTGATTCCGAGGGGTTGGGTCTAGTGCCTGTGTGGTTCGCGCGCCACCTAATCTAAGGTCTTTCCTCCCTGCGGCCCGGTGTGTGCAGCAAGCCACCCTTCGGCCACGGCAATGCAAAGCGCACACGTTTACATTAGGAGTCTTTCAGACGACCAACATGGGCGTTCCGAGTGCCAACTCCGAATTATCCTCTCTTCTCTGCCTTGCAGCATCCACTTGAACTTGTAGCAGCCCTACTAGCTGATTGGGGTTGGATGTTGGGCTAACTTCCTAATTCGAAAAGGGTGGTAGCACGCAACATTAAAACATGAAGCTAATAACTCATTGCTCATCTTATTAAATGACCTGAACTCAAGAATTGAGGACCTTCGACTTCCATTGCACAGCATTGCAAAGCAGAACCTCTATGTTGCCAAGGTTCACGCCCAAACCCCGAATCCTTAATCCTGCCCGCAGCGCCCCACCAGAAAGCCACCAAACCGTGAATCCCTAAAAGAGGAGGATTCGTATGAGACACCCCGAAAACAAGTTATCCACAACTCAAGGTTGCCTGTAAAGCCATCTAGACTCTGGAATTTCCTTTTTCCAAACTTCTCAACCCCCTGATGCAACCGTACAAGCCAGGTCGCAAGCGCCCCACTTCGAATCGCCACCTCGGCGCCCAAGGAAAAGCATCCCAAAGCCTATAATGAAACCCTGTAGAATGTGGGGATCTTTCATAGAAGACCATTACTAAGTGGGTCTGCTTGGCTTTAAATGCGATCCTTCTAGACCCAATAGAAGGAAAGTGCAAAATGTCGCGTCGCAAGGGCACGCCCACAGAAGGCTGCCATCGTAATTTCATGTTAAATGACCCTTCTTGGGTTACGTGGTCCCTTGCAGTTTGGCTTCGAAACAAGATCTTCAACTCGAGACCGCTTCGAGTTCAGGCCGCAGATGTAGACTGAAGTGGAGAAGGACTCCATGTGAACAGGACGTAGGCTGAAGTGGAGAAAGTTCCTGTGAACAGCCACAGGTCCGGGCCTTGGCCCCTGCGCAAGGATGACACGCAACTTGGGATTCGGCATTTGGCTCAAGAAAAAGGCCGAGGTGTTGGGTTTGGTTTCTCTTCAGGGTNTGGGATTCGGCATTTGGCTCAAGAAAAAGGCCGAGGTGTTGGGTTTGGTTTCTCTTCAGGGTTCTTCGGGGAGGGTCCGTTCTCTCGTGGGTTCTTGAGGCTTGAGGCCGTAACTAGTTGCTTAGGTGTAGCGGTGCCCCGGCTAGGTCCAAGGTCCCCTTTGTCAAGCCGGGGTTATGAGCCCAAGCAATGGCTCCGGTGCTAGCTCCGCTATGCAATCTGCTGAAGCTGCTTCTGCT